>BTSY01000125.1:0-28012 GCA_036245785.1 Pristionchus fissidentatus
GGTTAGTCGATCCTAAGATACTGGCTAATGCCTTGTATCATTGACGTCGAGCTTCGTGCTTCTCGTCTAATATCGAAAGGGAAACGGGTTAATATTCCCGTACCTGTAAATGTGAATTGGTAGTCGCAAGACTGCCTTGGCGGTAACGCATTCGAACTTGGCGATGCTATGTGTGATCCGGGCTAGAGATCTCTTCTCTAGTTAAGGAACGGACTCCCTGGAAACGGTTCAGCCGGAGATAGGGACGTTGTTTCCGTATAGCGCCACGGTTTCTGTGGTGTCCCGTGTATCATGCATGGCCCTTGAAAAGCCAAGGGAGCAATTCAATTCGCATTACTGATCGTACCCATATCCGCAGCAGGTCTCCAAGGTTCGTAGCCTCTAGTCGATAGAATAATGTAGATAAGGGAAGTCGGCAAATTTGATCCCTACCTTCGGAATAAGGATTGGCTCTAAGGACCGGTCTGTACGGGCTTTGCAATGAAGCTTGGTCGGTGGCGCTTTGAATGGCTGGGCTTCGGTTCGGTTGATCTAATGGCGTCGCTGCCTTGTGGACTTGCCTTGCTGCGTGCATGCGTTTCGGCGTATGTACTTCGTGCGACACTTAACGGTTGACTTAGAACTGGTACGGACTCGGGGAATCCGACTGTCTAATTAAAACAGAGGAGATAGATGGTCCTTGCGGACGTTGACTATCTCTGATTTCTGCCCAGTGCTCTGAATGTTAACGTGGAGTAATCTGCTTAAGCGCGGGTAAACGGCGGGAGTAACTATGACTCTCTTAAGGTAGCCAAATGCCTCGTCATCTAATTAGTGACGCGCATGAATGGATTAACGAGGATTCCCACTGTCCCTATCTACTATCTAGCGAAACCACAGCCAAGGGAACGGGCTTGGAAAAAACAGCGGGGAAAGAAGACCCTGTTGAGTTTGACTCTAGTTTGACTCTGTGACGAGTCTTGAGAGGTGTAGTATAAGTGGGAGACCTCGGTCGCAATTGAAATACCACTACTTTCATTGATTCTTTACTTATTCGGTAATACGAGGATTGGAGCTCGTTCTCCTTCCTTCTGGTGTTAAGCGTCGGCTCTCGGAGCCTTCGCGACTCGGACCGAAGACAGTGTCAGGCCGGGAGTTTGACTGGGGCGGTACATCTATCAAAACGTAACGTAGGTGTCCTAAGGTGTGCTCAGAGGGGACGGAAACCTCTCGTAGAGCAAAAGGGCAAAAGCCCACTTGATCTTGATTTTCAGTACTAATACAGACCGCGAAAGCGTGGCCTATCGATCCTTAAAACCTTGATGGTTTCAAGTTTGAGGTGTCAGAAAAATTACCACAGGGATAACTGGCTTGTGGCAGCCAAGCGTCCATAGCGACGTTGCTTTTTGATCCTTCGATGTCGGCTCTTCCTATCATTGCGAAGCAGGAATTCGCCAAGCGTTGGATTGTTCACCCTCTAATAGGGAACGTGAGCTGGGTTTAGACCGTCGTGAGACAGGTTAGTTTTACCCTACTGTTGACTGGTTGTTGCAATAGTAATCCTACTTAGTACGAGAGGAACCGTAGGTTCGGACCACTGGTTCATGCGGCTGGTCGATAGACCAATGCTGCGAAGCTACCATCTGTTTGATTATAACTGAAAGCCTCTAAGTTAGAATCGGGGCTAATAAAGGTAACTATGTTTTGGCTCCCCGGTGTCGGGTGGCTCTCTTTAAGTACGCCGCAAGGCTACTGCGTATGCCCTTTTCTATGACCTTGTCTGTTCGGGGAATCTGTTCAGGCTGTCATATCGGATCATTCCGATTCAATGTCGGGGCGCGAGATCTCTTGTAGACTACTTGAGTAGTGGTCGAGGTGTTGTACTCAGTAGAGCGACGCATGTCGCGATCTGTTGAGACTCTGCCGTTGACCGTTTGGTTTGTTTTTGCTTTTTTTTTGGTAGTGCCCATTGGTCTGGTATCAGGGTCTTGCGTCCGGCCACTTGGTGGCTGGGTTCGGTCGGCAGGTTAGTGGGGGTAGCCAAATGCCTCGTCATCTATCAAGGGGGTTCCTTATGCGTTTTCACATGAGTCTGTGACTGGGGAGGTTGGAAGATGGACGCTTATGTGTTTGCACATGAGTCTGTGAGAGGGGATAGGGAGGGGGTGAGGTTCATGTGTTTTCACATGAGTTTGCGATTTCTTCGCAAGTTCATGTGAATTCACATGAGTTGGTGGTTGCTCAGTCAGTCTATGTGTTTTCACTTGAGCCGATAAGTCACTACCACTCATCATATGGGTATCCCCATAGGATTGAGGATGGCTTTCGTCGAAACTCGCATTTTTGCTTGAGTCGCAAATGTTACACAGCCATGGTCGGTCGGGGCATGGTCCCGCGCCTATATTCGTCTAAAGTGATATGAAGTCGCTGTTTCTGCTTGTCAGAGACGTCTGCGATGCAATCTAATGCGAGAGCCCTTATGTGGTTTGAGCGCTTTTGACTGTTCATTGCTAATCAGCAATAAACTTCCCATGTGGCTCCATCAAACTTCATGTTTGGGATGCTCATGTGAAAGCAAACGAATCCTCATGTAAAATCCATGCTCGTCTAGGCACGGTTTTGTCGGTTCATGCAAAATCACGAGAAATTCTCGTGAGACGGTGACTTTTTCAAGTTACCTGGTTGATCCTGCCAGCGGTGATATGCTCAGATAAAAGATTAAGCCATGCATGTCTAAGAACATATGTGTAAACATGAATCTGCGAACGGCTCATTATGAACACCCCTAACCTACCCAGTTATCGTATCCGAAACGGATATCTGCGTTAATTTTGGAGCTAATACGTGCACCAGAGCACCGCCAGCAATGGTAGTGCGCACTTATTAGAACAAGGCCGACTGGGGCAACCCTTTTGGTGACTCTGAATAATTTCGCGGATCGTATGGTCTTGTACCGACGACGTACTGGTCGGGGGGGTGCCCTATCAACTATTGATGGAAGTCTATGTGTCTTCCATGGTTGTAACGGGTAACGGAGAATCAGGGTTCGACTCCGGAGAGCTAGCCTTAGAAACGGCTATCACATCCAAGGAAGGCAGCAGGCGCGTAAATTACCCACTCTCAATTCGAGGAGGTAGTGACTATCAATAACGAGACAGATCTCTTTGAGGTCTGTCATTGAAATGAGCACAACTTAAAGACTTTAACGAAGTCTATGGGAGGGCAAGTCTGGTGCCAGCAGCCGCGGTAATTCCAGCTCCCAACGTGTATATCGTCATTGCTGCGGTTAAAAAGCTCGTAGTTGGATCTAAGTTTATGACAGTAGTTCTCCATGTGAGATACTGCGTGTCTGAACTGTTTCGCCGGTTTTCCTTGTCTTCGGACTTGGTGGCTGGTGTTGTAACTTTGATTAAATCAATGTGATTAAAACAGGCGTTTGCTTGAATGCTTTATCATGGAATAATAGAATATGACTTCGGTCCATTCTGTTGGTCTTGGGATTGAAGTAATGATTAAGAGGAATAACTCGGGGGCATCCGTATCGCTGCGTGAGAGGTGAAATTCTTGGACCGCAGCGAGACGACCGATTGCGAAAGCATTTGCCAAGAATGTTTTCATTAATCAAGAACGAAAGTCAGAGGATCGAAGGCGATTAGATACCGCCCTAGTTCTGACCGTAAACTATGCCAACTAGCGATCAGGTGGTGGTAGTTTAGCCCTGCCTGGGAGCTTCTCGGAAACGAAAGTCTTCGGGTTCCGGGGGTAGTATGGTTGCAAATCTGAAACTTAAAGGAATTGACGGAAGGGCACCACCAGGAGTGGAGCCTGCGGCTTAATTTGACTCAACACGGGAAATCTCACCCGGACCGGACACTATAATGATTGACAGATTGAGAGTTCTTTCTTGATTTGGTGGTTGGTGGTGCATGGCCGTTCTTAGTTCGTGGATTGATCTGTCTGGTTTATTCCGATAACGAACGAGACTCTAACCTGCTAACTAGTGGCGCGATAGTTTGGTCGTGTCTACTTCTTAGAGGGATAAGCGGTGTTCAACCGCATGAGATTGAGTAATAACAGGTCTGTGATGCCCTTAGATGTTCGGGGCTGCACGCGCGCTACACTGGAAAGTGCAGCAAGCGTTTTTAACCTTGACCGAAAGGTCTGGGTAATCTTTTGAAAGCTTTTCGTGTTTGGAATAGAGGATTGCAATTATTTCTCTTGAACGAGGAATTCCCAGTAAGTATGAGTCATTAGCTCGTGCTGATTACGTCCCTGCCCTTTGTACACACCGCCCGTCGCTGCCCGGGACTGAGTTGCCTCGAGAAATGCGGGGACTTTCGGCGTTGGGTTTCCCTTCGCTGATGGGAACCGCATTAATCGCAGTGGCTTGAACCGGGCAAAAGTCGTAACAAGGTGCGATTAGGAGAACCTGACCGCGGATCATTGTCGATCACCCTTATTACGTACTGTAATTTGACTGAATTGAATGGAATGGAATGAATCTTATTGGATTATGAATGAAATACTGAAACTGTCTGGTGGCTATGAGACGTCGGTCGGAGCATGCTCTTCAGTGCATGTAGGCGGTCTCGTCAGGGCGAGTTCATTCTCGTGCCAGCCTTAAAGACAATCCCGGCCTCGAAGGGATTGCGCCGACATTCGCATTGGATCTCGAAATATGAACGATTGTTCGGCTCGGCGGCTCCGGCTGCTTTGCTGTTCGATCACCTTTGTACAACTCTACGTGGTGGATCACTAGAGTCTCGGTTCGATGAAGATCGCAGCTAGCTGCGATAAGTAGTGCGAATTGCAGATACAATGAGCACGAAATCGTTGAATGCACATGGCGCCGGCGGGATAACCGTCGGCACGTTTGGATTAGTGTTGAATGTACTATTGTGTCGTTCGCTCGCAAGGGTGTTCGACTGTGTCGTGGCGCGAGCTTCTCGGTAAGTTCCCGTCATCAGATCTCTTCGTGGCAAAGCTTGCTCGTGCTTCGGCGCTTGCATACCGCACCTCGTCGTGTCTCTTGTCTGATCCTCTGTGATAGGACGTTGCGTGACCGCCGATTCGTTAGCCGCCGCTCTTGGCTTTCGGTCGCACTGCGCATTTCCCTATTCCGCCGGGCCTCTGGGCGGCAGAGCTTCAGCATGCTATGGGAGACTAACGGCATCTGAGGATTCTAGTACGAATCAACCTAATCTCAAGCGTGACTACCCGCTGAACTTAAGCATATCAGTAAGCGGAGGAAAAGAAACTAACAAGGATTCCCTGAGTAACGGCGAGTGAAACGGGATAAGCCCAGCGCATAATCGCTCAGGTTCTACCTGTAGTGAGGTGTTGCGTATAGGCGCGTTCGTCTGGTGTCGGTTGTTGCTCGAAGTTCGCTCGAACGCGACTTCCCGTAGTGGGTGCTAGGCCCGTGCGGGCTTCGACTGTGCCAGTTGAGCGTGTCTTGGAGTAGAGTTGCTTGGAAGTGCAGCTCAAAGTGGGTGGTATACCACATCTAAGGCTAAATATGACCGAGACTTCGATAGCGAACAAGTACCGTGAGGGAAAGTTGCAAAGAACTTTGAAGAGAGAGTTCAAGAGAATGTGAAACCACGTGGGGCTAAGCGGATAGAGTTGACGAAACTGGCGGTGTTCAGTGCTCGTGATCGGGTTCGCTCGTGATCGGGTGCGCATTCATCGTCGGTGCGTGCTGGGACGTTTGGTGCTCCCTTCTGAAGGCTTCAGAGTTGCCCACGCTTGCGTGGTAGTATTTTGTTGCCGGAAGTTGATGTGAGCGCTAGGCGTAATCGTGGCCAGGCCTCTGCGCGGTCGGGCGTTCGGTTGTGCTCTGCTTGGTGGTCGGACATGTCTGGCTATCTCGTATGTGTGCAGCTGTGCGTTCGCCTGCCTATGGTCCACTCCCGGTATGTGAAAGTCGACCACCTATCCGACCCGTCTTGAAACACGGACCAAGAAGTCTAGTATGTACGCGAGTCATTGGGTATCAAACCTATTGGCGCAATTAATGTAAAGGGCGGCTTGTTCGTCTGATATGTGATCCGTCGGTCTCGGCCGGCGGCGCAACATAGTCCCATGCCAACTGCTTGCAGTGGTGTGGAGATGGAGCGTACACACTAGGACCCGAAAGATGGTGAACTATGCCTGAGCAGGACGAAGTCAGAGGAAACTCTGATGGAAGTCCGAAGCGGTTCTGACGTGCAAATCGATCGTCGGACTCGGGTATAGGGGCGAAAGACTAATCGAACCATCTAGTAGCTGGTTCACACCGAAGTTTCCCCCAGGATAGCTGGAGTTTAAGTTTGTTGTATCTTGTAAAGCTAATGATTAGAGGACTTGGGGACGAAATGTTCTTAACCTATTCTCAAACTTTCAATGGGTATGATGTCGCGGTTGCTTAAGTGAACCGTGGCTGCGAAAACAAGCTCCAAGTGGGCCATTTTTGGTAAGCAGAACTGGCGATGTGGGATGAACCAAACGTCGGGCTAAGGTGCCTAACTCTCCGCTCATGAGACCCCATAAAGGGTGTTGATTGATATAGACAGCAGGACGGTGGCCATGGAAGTCGGAACCCGCTAAGGAGTGTGTAACAACTCACCTGCCGAATCAATCAGCCCCGAAAATGGATGGCGCTTGAGCGGGGGACCTAAACCCGGCCGTTGTTGGCTTGTACGTTTCGTGCGTCTGGCCTCAACGAGTAGGTGTGTCGCGGTGGTTAGCGTCGAAGGCTTAGGGCGTAGGCCCAGCTGGAGCTTCCATCGGTGCAGATCTTGGTGGTAGTAGCAAATAATCAAGTAAGAATCTTGATGACTGAAGTGGAGAAGGGTTCCACGTGAACAGTAGTTGTATGTGGGTTAGTCGATCCTAAGATACTGGCTAATGCCTTGTATCATTGACGTCGAGCTTCGTGCTTCTCGTCTAATATCGAAAGGGAAACGGGTTAATATTCCCGTACCTGTAAATGTGAATTGGTAGTCGCAAGACTGCCTTGGCGGTAACGCATTCGAACTTGGCGATGCTATGTGTGATCCGGGCTAGAGATCTCTTCTCTAGTTAAGGAACGGACTCCCTGGAAACGGTTCAGCCGGAGATAGGGACGTTGTTTCCGTATAGCGCCACGGTTTCTGTGGTGTCCCGTGTATCATGCATGGCCCTTGAAAAGCCAAGGGAGCAATTCAATTCGCATTACTGATCGTACCCATATCCGCAGCAGGTCTCCAAGGTTCGTAGCCTCTAGTCGATAGAATAATGTAGATAAGGGAAGTCGGCAAATTTGATCCCTACCTTCGGAATAAGGATTGGCTCTAAGGACCGGTCTGTACGGGCTTTGCAATGAAGCTTGGTCGGTGGCGCTTTGATTGGCTGGGCTTCGGTTCGGTTGATCTAATGGCGTCGCTGCCTTGTGGACTTGCCTTGCTGCGTGCATGCGTTTCGGCGTATGTACTTCGTGCGACACTTAACGGTTGACTTAGAACTGGTACGGACTCGGGGAATCCGACTGTCTAATTAAAACAGAGGAGATAGATGGTCCTTGCGGACGTTGACTATCTCTGATTTCTGCCCAGTGCTCTGAATGTTAACGTGGAGTAATCTGCTTAAGCGCGGGTAAACGGCGGGAGTAACTATGACTCTCTTAAGGTAGCCAAATGCCTCGTCATCTAATTAGTGACGCGCATGAATGGATTAACGAGATTCCCACTGTCCCTATCTACTATCTAGCGAAACCACAGCCAAGGGAACGGGCTTGGAAAAAACAGCGGGGAAAGAAGACCCTGTTGAGTTTGACTCTAGTTTGACTCTGTGACGAGTCTTGAGAGGTGTAGTATAAGTGGGAGACCTCGGTCGCAATTGAAATACCACTACTTTCATTGATTCTTTACTTATTCGGTAATACGAGGATTGGAGCTCGTTCTCCTTCCTTCTGGTGTTAAGCGTCGGCTCTCGGAGCCTTCGCGACTCGGACCGAAGACAGTGTCAGGCCGGGAGTTTGACTGGGGCGGTACATCTATCAAAACGTAACGTAGGTGTCCTAAGGTGTGCTCAGAGGGGACGGAAACCTCTCGTAGAGCAAAAGGGCAAAAGCCCACTTGATCTTGATTTTCAGTACTAATACAGACCGCGAAAGCGTGGCCTATCGATCCTTAAAACCTTGATGGTTTCAAGTTTGAGGTGTCAGAAAAATTACCACAGGGATAACTGGCTTGTGGCAGCCAAGCGTCCATAGCGACGTTGCTTTTTGATCCTTCGATGTCGGCTCTTCCTATCATTGCGAAGCAGAATTCGCCAAGCGTTGGATTGTTCACCCTCTAATAGGGAACGTGAGCTGGGTTTAGACCGTCGTGAGACAGGTTAGTTTTACCCTACTGTTGACTGGTTGTTGCAATAGTAATCCTACTTAGTACGAGAGGAACCGTAGGTTCGGACCACTGGTTCATGCGGCTGGTCGATAGACCAATGCTGCGAAGCTACCATCTGTTTGATTATAACTGAAAGCCTCTAAGTTAGAATCGGGGCTAATAAAGGTAACTATGTTTTGGCTCCCCGGTGTCGGGTGGCTCTCTTTAAGTACGCCGCAAGGCTACTGCGTATGCCCTTTTCTATGACCTTGTCTGTTCGGGGAATCTGTTCAGGCTGTCATATCGGATCATTCCGATTCAATGTCGGGGCGCGAGATCTCTTGTAGACTACTTGAGTAGTGGTCGAGGTGTTGTACTCAGTAGAGCGACGCATGTCGCGATCTGTTGAGACTCTGCCGTTGACCGTTTGGTTTGTTTTTGCTTTTTTTTTTGGTAGTGCCCATTGGTCTGGTATCAGGGTCTTGCGTCCGGCCACTTGGTGGCTGGGTTCGGTCGGCAGGTTAGTGGGGTAGCCAAATGCCTCGTCATCTATCAAGGGGGTTCCTTATGCGTTTTCACATGAGTCTGTGACTGGGGAGGTTGGAAGATGGACGCTTATGTGTTTGCACATGAGTCTGTGAGAGGGGATAGGGAGGGGGTGAGGTTCATGTGTTTTCACATGAGTTTGCGATTTCTTCGCAAGTTCATGTGAATTCACATGAGTTGGTGGTTGCTCAGTCAGTCTATGTGTTTTCACTTGAGCCGATAAGTCACTACCACTCATCATATGGGTATCCCCATAGGATTGAGGATGGCTTTCGTCGAAACTCGCATTTTTGCTTGAGTCGCAAATGTTACACAGCCATGGTCGGTCGGGGCATGGTCCCGCGCCTATATTCGTCTAAAGTGATATGAAGTCGCTGTTTCTGCTTGTCAGAGACGTCTGCGATGCAATCTAATGCGAGAGCCCTTATGTGGTTTGAGCGCTTTTGACTGTTCATTGCTAATCAGCAATAAACTTCCCATGTGGCTCCATCAAACTTCATGTTTGGGATGCTCATGTGAAAGCAAACGAATCCTCATGTAAAATCCATGCTCGTCTAGGCACGGTTTTGTCGGTTCATGCAAAATCACGAGAAATTCTCGTGAGACGGTGACTTTTTCAAGTTACCTGGTTGATCCTGCCAGCGGTGATATGCTCAGATAAAAGATTAAGCCATGCATGTCTAAGAACATATGTGTAAACATGAATCTGCGAACGGCTCATTATGAACACCCCTAACCTACCCAGTTATCGTATCCGAAACGGATATCTGCGTTAATTTTGGAGCTAATACGTGCACCAGAGCACCGCCAGCAATGGTAGTGCGCACTTATTAGAACAAGGCCGACTGGGGCAACCCTTTTGGTGACTCTGAATAATTTCGCGGATCGTATGGTCTTGTACCGACGACGTACTGGTCGGGGGGGTGCCCTATCAACTATTGATGGAAGTCTATGTGTCTTCCATGGTTGTAACGGGTAACGGAGAATCAGGGTTCGACTCCGGAGAGCTAGCCTTAGAAACGGCTATCACATCCAAGGAAGGCAGCAGGCGCGTAAATTACCCACTCTCAATTCGAGGAGGTAGTGACTATCAATAACGAGACAGATCTCTTTGAGGTCTGTCATTGAAATGAGCACAACTTAAAGACTTTAACGAAGTCTATGGGAGGGCAAGTCTGGTGCCAGCAGCCGCGGTAATTCCAGCTCCCAACGTGTATATCGTCATTGCTGCGGTTAAAAAGCTCGTAGTTGGATCTAAGTTTATGACAGTAGTTCTCCATGTGAGATACTGCGTGTCTGAACTGTTTCGCCGGTTTTCCTTGTCTTCGGACTTGGTGGCTGGTGTTGTAACTTTGATTAAATCAATGTGATTAAAACAGGCGTTTGCTTGAATGCTTTATCATGGAATAATAGAATATGACTTCGGTCCATTCTGTTGGTCTTGGGATTGAAGTAATGATTAAGAGGAATAACTCGGGGGCATCCGTATCGCTGCGTGAGAGGTGAAATTCTTGGACCGCAGCGAGACGACCGATTGCGAAAGCATTTGCCAAGAATGTTTTCATTAATCAAGAACGAAAGTCAGAGGATCGAAGGCGATTAGATACCGCCCTAGTTCTGACCGTAAACTATGCCAACTAGCGATCAGGTGGTGGTAGTTTAGCCCTGCCTGGGAGCTTCTCGGAAACGAAAGTCTTCGGGTTCCGGGGGTAGTATGGTTGCAAATCTGAAACTTAAAGGAATTGACGGAAGGGCACCACCAGGAGTGGAGCCTGCGGCTTAATTTGACTCAACACGGGAAATCTCACCCGGACCGGACACTATAATGATTGACAGATTGAGAGTTCTTTCTTGATTTGGTGGTTGGTGGTGCATGGCCGTTCTTAGTTCGTGGATTGATCTGTCTGGTTTATTCCGATAACGAACGAGACTCTAACCTGCTAACTAGTGGCGCGATAGTTTGGTCGTGTCTACTTCTTAGAGGGATAAGCGGTGTTCAACCGCATGAGATTGAGTAATAACAGGTCTGTGATGCCCTTAGATGTTCGGGGCTGCACGCGCGCTACACTGGAAAGTGCAGCAAGCGTTTTTAACCTTGACCGAAAGGTCTGGGTAATCTTTTGAAAGCTTTTCGTGTTTGGAATAGAGGATTGCAATTATTTCTCTTGAACGAGGAATTCCCAGTAAGTATGAGTCATTAGCTCGTGCTGATTACGTCCCTGCCCTTTGTACACACCGCCCGTCGCTGCCCGGGACTGAGTTGCCTCGAGAAATGCGGGGACTTTCGGCGTTGGGTTTCCCTTCGCTGATGGGAACCGCATTAATCGCAGTGGCTTGAACCGGGCAAAAGTCGTAACAAGGTGCGATTAGGAGAACCTGACCGCGGATCATTGTCGATCACCCTTATTACGTACTGTAATTTGACTGAATTGAATGGAATGGAATGAATCTTATTGGATTATGAATGAAATACTGAAACTGTCTGGTGGCTATGAGACGTCGGTCGGAGCATGCTCTTCAGTGCATGTAGGCGGTCTCGTCAGGGCGAGTTCATTCTCGTGCCAGCCTTAAAGACAATCCCGGCCTCGAAGGGATTGCGCCGACATTCGCATTGGATCTCGAAATATGAACGATTGTTCGGCTCGGCGGCTCCGGCTGCTTTGCTGTTCGATCACCTTTGTACAACTCTACGTGGTGGATCACTAGAGTCTCGGTTCGATGAAGATCGCAGCTAGCTGCGATAAGTAGTGCGAATTGCAGATACAATGAGCACGAAATCGTTGAATGCACATGGCGCCGGCGGGATAACCGTCGGCACGTTTGGATTAGTGTTGAATGTACTATTGTGTCGTTCGCTCGCAAGGGTGTTCGACTGTGTCGTGGCGCGAGCTTCTCGGTAAGTTCCCGTCATCAGATCTCTTCGTGGCAAAGCTTGCTCGTGCTTCGGCGCTTGCATACCGCACCTCGTCGTGTCTCTTGTCTGATCCTCTGTGATAGGACGTTGCGTGACCGCCGATTCGTTAGCCGCCGCTCTTGGCTTTCGGTCGCACTGCGCATTTCCCTATTCCGCCGGGCCTCTGGGCGGCAGAGCTTCAGCATGCTATGGGAGACTAACGGCATCTGAGGATTCTAGTACGAATCAACCTAATCTCAAGCGTGACTACCCGCTGAACTTAAGCATATCAGTAAGCGGAGGAAAAGAAACTAACAAGGATTCCCTGAGTAACGGCGAGTGAAACGGGATAAGCCCAGCGCATAATCGCTCAGGTTCTACCTGTAGTGAGGTGTTGCGTATAGGCGCGTTCGTCTGGTGTCGGTTGTTGCTCGAAGTTCGCTCGAACGCGACTTCCCGTAGTGGGTGCTAGGCCCGTGCGGGCTTCGACTGTGCCAGTTGAGCGTGTCTTGGAGTAGAGTTGCTTGGAAGTGCAGCTCAAAGTGGGTGGTATACCACATCTAAGGCTAAATATGACCGAGACTTCGATAGCGAACAAGTACCGTGAGGGAAAGTTGCAAAGAACTTTGAAGAGAGAGTTCAAGAGAATGTGAAACCACGTGGGGCTAAGCGGATAGAGTTGACGAAACTGGCGGTGTTCAGTGCTCGTGATCGGGTTCGCTCGTGATCGGGTGCGCATTCATCGTCGGTGCGTGCTGGGACGTTTGGTGCTCCCTTCTGAAGGCTTCAGAGTTGCCCACGCTTGCGTGGTAGTATTTTGTTGCCGGAAGTTGATGTGAGCGCTAGGCGTAATCGTGGCCAGGCCTCTGCGCGGTCGGGCGTTCGGTTGTGCTCTGCTTGGTGGTCGGACATGTCTGGCTATCTCGTATGTGTGCAGCTGTGCGTTCGCCTGCCTATGGTCCACTCCCGGTATGTGAAAGTCGACCACCTATCCGACCCGTCTTGAAACACGGACCAAGAAGTCTAGTATGTACGCGAGTCATTGGGTATCAAACCTATTGGCGCAATTAATGTAAAGGGCGGCTTGTTCGTCTGATATGTGATCCGTCGGTCTCGGCCGGCGGCGCAACATAGTCCCATGCCAACTGCTTGCAGTGGTGTGGAGATGGAGCGTACACACTAGGACCCGAAAGATGGTGAACTATGCCTGAGCAGGACGAAGTCAGAGGAAACTCTGATGGAAGTCCGAAGCGGTTCTGACGTGCAAATCGATCGTCGGACTCGGGTATAGGGGCGAAAGACTAATCGAACCATCTAGTAGCTGGTTCACACCGAAGTTTCCCCCAGGATAGCTGGAGTTTAAGTTTGTTGTATCTTGTAAAGCTAATGATTAGAGGACTTGGGGACGAAATGTTCTTAACCTATTCTCAAACTTTCAATGGGTATGATGTCGCGGTTGCTTAAGTGAACCGTGGCTGCGAAAACAAGCTCCAAGTGGGCCATTTTTGGTAAGCAGAACTGGCGATGTGGGATGAACCAAACGTCGGGCTAAGGTGCCTAACTCTCCGCTCATGAGACCCCATAAAGGGTGTTGATTGATATAGACAGCAGGACGGTGGCCATGGAAGTCGGAACCCGCTAAGGAGTGTGTAACAACTCACCTGCCGAATCAATCAGCCCCGAAAATGGATGGCGCTTGAGCGGGGGACCTAAACCCGGCCGTTGTTGGCTTGTACGTTTCGTGCGTCTGGCCTCAACGAGTAGGTGTGTGTCGCGGTGGTTAGCGTCGAAGGCTTAGGGCGTAGGCCCAGCTGGAGCTTCCATCGGTGCAGATCTTGGTGGTAGTAGCAAATAATCAAGTAAGAATCTTGATGACTGAAGTGGAGAAGGGTTCCACGTGAACAGTAGTTGTATGTGGGTTAGTCGATCCTAAGATACTGGCTAATGCCTTGTATCATTGACGTCGAGCTTCGTGCTTCTCGTCTAATATCGAAAGGGAAACGGGTTAATATTCCCGTACCTGTAAATGTGAATTGGTAGTCGCAAGACTGCCTTGGCGGTAACGCATTCGAACTTGGCGATGCTATGTGTGATCCGGGCTAGAGATCTCTTCTCTAGTTAAGGAACGGACTCCCTGGAAACGGTTCAGCCGGAGATAGGGACGTTGTTTCCGTATAGCGCCACGGTTTCTGTGGTGTCCCGTGTATCATGCATGGCCCTTGAAAAGCCAAGGGAGCAATTCAATTCGCATTACTGATCGTACCCATATCCGCAGCAGGTCTCCAAGGTTCGTAGCCTCTAGTCGATAGAATAATGTAGATAAGGGAAGTCGGCAAATTTGATCCCTACCTTCGGAATAAGGATTGGCTCTAAGGACCGGTCTGTACGGGCTTTGCAATGAAGCTTGGTCGGTGGCGCTTTGATTGGCTGGGCTTCGGTTCGGTTGATCTAATGGCGTCGCTGCCTTGTGGACTTGCCTTGCTGCGTGCATGCGTTTCGGCGTATGTACTTCGTGCGACACTTAACGGTTGACTTAGAACTGGTACGGACTCGGGGAATCCGACTGTCTAATTAAAACAGAGGAGATAGATGGTCCTTGCGGACGTTGACTATCTCTGATTTCTGCCCAGTGCTCTGAATGTTAACGTGGAGTAATCTGCTTAAGCGCGGGTAAACGGCGGGAGTAACTATGACTCTCTTAAGGTAGCCAAATGCCTCGTCATCTAATTAGTGACGCGCATGAATGGATTAACGAGATTCCCACTGTCCCTATCTACTATCTAGCGAAACCACAGCCAAGGGAACGGGCTTGGAAAAAACAGCGGGGAAAGAAGACCCTGTTGAGTTTGACTCTAGTTTGACTCTGTGACGAGTCTTGAGAGGTGTAGTATAAGTGGGAGACCTCGGTCGCAATTGAAATACCACTACTTTCATTGATTCTTTACTTATTCGGTAATACGAGGATTGGAGCTCGTTCTCCTTCCTTCTGGTGTTAAGCGTCGGCTCTCGGAGCCTTCGCGACTCGGACCGAAGACAGTGTCAGGCCGGGAGTTTGACTGGGGCGGTACATCTATCAAAACGTAACGTAGGTGTCCTAAGGTGTGCTCAGAGGGGACGGAAACCTCTCGTAGAGCAAAAGGGCAAAAGCCCACTTGATCTTGATTTTCAGTACTAATACAGACCGCGAAAGCGTGGCCTATCGATCCTTAAAACCTTGATGGTTTCAAGTTTGAGGTGTCAGAAAAATTACCACAGGGATAACTGGCTTGTGGCAGCCAAGCGTCCATAGCGACGTTGCTTTTTGATCCTTCGATGTCGGCTCTTCCTATCATTGCGAAGCAGAATTCGCCAAGCGTTGGATTGTTCACCCTCTAATAGGGAACGTGAGCTGGGTTTAGACCGTCGTGAGACAGGTTAGTTTTACCCTACTGTTGACTGGTTGTTGCAATAGTAATCCTACTTAGTACGAGAGGAACCGTAGGTTCGGACCACTGGTTCATGCGGCTGGTCGATAGACCAATGCTGCGAAGCTACCATCTGTTTGATTATAACTGAAAGCCTCTAAGTTAGAATCGGGGCTAATAAAGGTAACTATGTTTTGGCTCCCCGGTGTCGGGTGGCTCTCTTTAAGTACGCCGCAAGGCTACTGCGTATGCCCTTTTCTATGACCTTGTCTGTTCGGGGAATCTGTTCAGGCTGTCATATCGGATCATTCCGATTCAATGTCGGGGCGCGAGATCTCTTGTAGACTACTTGAGTAGTGGTCGAGGTGTTGTACTCAGTAGAGCGACGCATGTCGCGATCTGTTGAGACTCTGCCGTTGACCGTTTGGTTTGTTTTTGCTTTTTTTTTGGTAGTGCCCATTGGTCTGGTATCAGGGTCTTGCGTCCGGCCACTTGGTGGCTGGGTTCGGTCGGCAGGTTAGTGGGGTAGCCAAATGCCTCGTCATCTATCAAGGGGGTTCCTTATGCGTTTTCACATGAGTCTGTGACTGGGGAGGTTGGAAGATGGACGCTTATGTGTTTGCACATGAGTCTGTGAGAGGGGATAGGGAGGGGGTGAGGTTCATGTGTTTTCACATGAGTTTGCGATTTCTTCGCAAGTTCATGTGAATTCACATGAGTTGGTGGTTGCTCAGTCAGTCTATGTGTTTTCACTTGAGCCGATAAGTCACTACCACTCATCATATGGGTATCCCCATAGGATTGAGGATGGCTTTCGTCGAAACTCGCATTTTTGCTTGAGTCGCAAATGTTACACAGCCATGGTCGGTCGGGGCATGGTCCCGCGCCTATATTCGTCTAAAGTGATATGAAGTCGCTGTTTCTGCTTGTCAGAGACGTCTGCGATGCAATCTAATGCGAGAGCCCTTATGTGGTTTGAGCGCTTTTGACTGTTCATTGCTAATCAGCAATAAACTTCCCATGTGGCTCCATCAAACTTCATGTTTGGGATGCTCATGTGAAAGCAAACGAATCCTCATGTAAAATCCATGCTCGTCTAGGCACGGTTTTGTCGGTTCATGCAAAATCACGAGAAATTCTCGTGAGACGGTGACTTTTTCAAGTTACCTGGTTGATCCTGCCAGCGGTGATATGCTCAGATAAAAGATTAAGCCATGCATGTCTAAGAACATATGTGTAAACATGAATCTGCGAACGGCTCATTATGAACACCCCTAACCTACCCAGTTATCGTATCCGAAACGGATATCTGCGTTAATTTTGGAGCTAATACGTGCACCAGAGCACCGCCAGCAATGGTAGTGCGCACTTATTAGAACAAGGCCGACTGGGGCAACCCTTTTGGTGACTCTGAATAATTTCGCGGATCGTATGGTCTTGTACCGACGACGTACTGGTCGGGGGGGTGCCCTATCAACTATTGATGGAAGTCTATGTGTCTTCCATGGTTGTAACGGGTAACGGAGAATCAGGGTTCGACTCCGGAGAGCTAGCCTTAGAAACGGCTATCACATCCAAGGAAGGCAGCAGGCGCGTAAATTACCCACTCTCAATTCGAGGAGGTAGTGACTATCAATAACGAGACAGATCTCTTTGAGGTCTGTCATTGAAATGAGCACAACTTAAAGACTTTAACGAAGTCTATGGGAGGGCAAGTCTGGTGCCAGCAGCCGCGGTAATTCCAGCTCCCAACGTGTATATCGTCATTGCTGCGGTTAAAAAGCTCGTAGTTGGATCTAAGTTTATGACAGTAGTTCTCCATGTGAGATACTGCGTGTCTGAACTGTTTCGCCGGTTTTCCTTGTCTTCGGACTTGGTGGCTGGTGTTGTAACTTTGATTAAATCAATGTGATTAAAACAGGCGTTTGCTTGAATGCTTTATCATGGAATAATAGAATATGACTTCGGTCCATTCTGTTGGTCTTGGGATTGAAGTAATGATTAAGAGGAATAACTCGGGGGCATCCGTATCGCTGCGTGAGAGGTGAAATTCTTGGACCGCAGCGAGACGACCGATTGCGAAAGCATTTGCCAAGAATGTTTTCATTAATCAAGAACGAAAGTCAGAGGATCGAAGGCGATTAGATACCGCCCTAGTTCTGACCGTAAACTATGCCAACTAGCGATCAGGTGGTGGTAGTTTAGCCCTGCCTGGGAGCTTCTCGGAAACGAAAGTCTTCGGGTTCCGGGGGTAGTATGGTTGCAAATCTGAAACTTAAAGGAATTGACGGAAGGGCACCACCAGGAGTGGAGCCTGCGGCTTAATTTGACTCAACACGGGAAATCTCACCCGGACCGGACACTATAATGATTGACAGATTGAGAGTTCTTTCTTGATTTGGTGGTTGGTGGTGCATGGCCGTTCTTAGTTCGTGGATTGATCTGTCTGGTTTATTCCGATAACGAACGAGACTCTAACCTGCTAACTAGTGGCGCGATAGTTTGGTCGTGTCTACTTCTTAGAGGGATAAGCGGTGTTCAACCGCATGAGATTGAGTAATAACAGGTCTGTGATGCCCTTAGATGTTCGGGGCTGCACGCGCGCTACACTGGAAAGTGCAGCAAGCGTTTTTAACCTTGACCGAAAGGTCTGGGTAATCTTTTGAAAGCTTTTCGTGTTTGGAATAGAGGATTGCAATTATTTCTCTTGAACGAGGAATTCCCAGTAAGTATGAGTCATTAGCTCGTGCTGATTACGTCCCTGCCCTTTGTACACACCGCCCGTCGCTGCCCGGGACTGAGTTGCCTCGAGAAATGCGGGGACTTTCGGCGTTGGGTTTCCCTTCGCTGATGGGAACCGCATTAATCGCAGTGGCTTGAACCGGGCAAAAGTCGTAACAAGGTGCGATTAGGAGAACCTGACCGCGGATCATTGTCGATCACCCTTATTACGTACTGTAATTTGACTGAATTGAATGGAATGGAATGAATCTTATTGGATTATGAATGAAATACTGAAACTGTCTGGTGGCTATGAGACGTCGGTCGGAGCATGCTCTTCAGTGCATGTAGGCGGTCTCGTCAGGGCGAGTTCATTCTCGTGCCAGCCTTAAAGACAATCCCGGCCTCGAAGGGATTGCGCCGACATTCGCATTGGATCTCGAAATATGAACGATTGTTCGGCTCGGCGGCTCCGGCTGCTTTGCTGTTCGATCACCTTTGTACAACTCTACGTGGTGGATCACTAGAGTCTCGGTTCGATGAAGATCGCAGCTAGCTGCGATAAGTAGTGCGAATTGCAGATACAATGAGCACGAAATCGTTGAATGCACATGGCGCCGGCGGGATAACCGTCGGCACGTTTGGATTAGTGTTGAATGTACTATTGTGTCGTTCGCTCGCAAGGGTGTTCGACTGTGTCGTGGCGCGAGCTTCTCGGTAAGTTCCCGTCATCAGATCTCTTCGTGGCAAAGCTTGCTCGTGCTTCGGCGCTTGCATACCGCACCTCGTCGTGTCTCTTGTCTGATCCTCTGTGATAGGACGTTGCGTGACCGCCGATTCGTTAGCCGCCGCTCTTGGCTTTCGGTCGCACTGCGCATTTCCCTATTCCGCCGGGCCTCTGGGCGGCAGAGCTTCAGCATGCTATGGGAGACTAACGGCATCTGAGGATTCTAGTACGAATCAACCTAATCTCAAGCGTGACTACCCGCTGAACTTAAGCATATCAGTAAGCGGAGGAAAAGAAACTAACAAGGATTCCCTGAGTAACGGCGAGTGAAACGGGATAAGCCCAGCGCATAATCGCTCAGGTTCTACCTGTAGTGAGGTGTTGCGTATAGGCGCGTTCGTCTGGTGTCGGTTGTTGCTCGAAGTTCGCTCGAACGCGACTTCCCGTAGTGGGTGCTAGGCCCGTGCGGGCTTCGACTGTGCCAGTTGAGCGTGTCTTGGAGTAGAGTTGCTTGGAAGTGCAGCTCAAAGTGGGTGGTATACCACATCTAAGGCTAAATATGACCGAGACTTCGATAGCGAACAAGTACCGTGAGGGAAAGTTGCAAAGAACTTTGAAGAGAGAGTTCAAGAGAATGTGAAACCACGTGGGGCTAAGCGGATAGAGTTGACGAAACTGGCGGTGTTCAGTGCTCGTGATCGGGTTCGCTCGTGATCGGGTGCGCATTCATCGTCGGTGCGTGCTGGGACGTTTGGTGCTCCCTTCTGAAGGCTTCAGAGTTGCCCACGCTTGCGTGGTAGTATTTTGTTGCCGGAAGTTGATGTGAGCGCTAGGCGTAATCGTGGCCAGGCCTCTGCGCGGTCGGGCGTTCGGTTGTGCTCTGCTTGGTGGTCGGACATGTCTGGCTATCTCGTATGTGTGCAGCTGTGCGTTCGCCTGCCTATGGTCCACTCCCGGTATGTGAAAGTCGACCACCTATCCGACCCGTCTTGAAACACGGACCAAGAAGTCTAGTATGTACGCGAGTCATTGGGTATCAAACCTATTGGCGCAATTAATGTAAAGGGCGGCTTGTTCGTCTGATATGTGATCCGTCGGTCTCGGCCGGCGGCGCAACATAGTCCCATGCCAACTGCTTGCAGTGGTGTGGAGATGGAGCGTACACACTAGGACCCGAAAGATGGTGAACTATGCCTGAGCAGGACGAAGTCAGAGGAAACTCTGATGGAAGTCCGAAGCGGTTCTGACGTGCAAATCGATCGTCGGACTCGGGTATAGGGGCGAAAGACTAATCGAACCATCTAGTAGCTGGTTCACACCGAAGTTTCCCCCAGGATAGCTGGAGTTTAAGTTTGTTGTATCTTGTAAAGCTAATGATTAGAGGACTTGGGGACGAAATGTTCTTAACCTATTCTCAAACTTTCAATGGGTATGATGTCGCGGTTGCTTAAGTGAACCGTGGCTGCGAAAACAAGCTCCAAGTGGGCCATTTTTGGTAAGCAGAACTGGCGATGTGGGAT
The DNA here is from genome assembly GCA_036245785.1 of Pristionchus fissidentatus. Taxonomy (NCBI): domain Eukaryota; kingdom Metazoa; phylum Nematoda; class Chromadorea; order Rhabditida; family Neodiplogasteridae; genus Pristionchus; species Pristionchus fissidentatus. Next base: position 20,136 of record BTSY01000125.1, read on the forward strand.
GAACCAAACGTCGGGCTAAGGTGCCTAACTCTCCGCTCATGAGACCCCATAAAGGGTGTTGATTGATATAGACAGCAGGACGGTGGCCATGGAAGTCGGAACCCGCTAAGGAGTGTGTAACAACTCACCTGCCGAATCAATCAGCCCCGAAAATGGATGGCGCTTGAGCGGGGGACCTAAACCCGGCCGTTGTTGGCTTGTACGTTTCGTGCGTCTGGCCTCAACGAGTAGGTGTGTCGCGGTGGTTAGCGTCGAAGGCTTAGGGCGTAGGCCCAGCTGGAGCTTCCATCGGTGCAGATCTTGGTGGTAGTAGCAAATAATCAAGTAAGAATCTTGATGACTGAAGTGGAGAAGGGTTCCACGTGAACAGTAGTTGTATGTGGGTTAGTCGATCCTAAGATACTGGCTAATGCCTTGTATCATTGACGTCGAGCTTCGTGCTTCTCGTCTAATATCGAAAGGGAAACGGGTTAATATTCCCGTACCTGTAAATGTGAATTGGTAGTCGCAAGACTGCCTTGGCGGTAACGCATTCGAACTTGGCGATGCTATGTGTGATCCGGGCTAGAGATCTCTTCTCTAGTTAAGGAACGGACTCCCTGGAAACGGTTCAGCCGGAGATAGGGACGTTGTTTCCGTATAGCGCCACGGTTTCTGTGGTGTCCCGTGTATCATGCATGGCCCTTGAAAAGCCAAGGGAGCAATTCAATTCGCATTACTGATCGTACCCATATCCGCAGCAGGTCTCCAAGGTTCGTAGCCTCTAGTCGATAGAATAATGTAGATAAGGGAAGTCGGCAAATTTGATCCCTACCTTCGGAATAAGGATTGGCTCTAAGGACCGGTCTGTACGGGCTTTGCAATGAAGCTTGGTCGGTGGCGCTTTGATTGGCTGGGCTTCGGTTCGGTTGATCTAATGGCGTCGCTGCCTTGTGGACTTGCCTTGCTGCGTGCATGCGTTTCGGCGTATGTACTTCGTGCGACACTTAACGGTTGACTTAGAACTGGTACGGACTCGGGGAATCCGACTGTCTAATTAAAACAGAGGAGATAGATGGTCCTTGCGGACGTTGACTATCTCTGATTTCTGCCCAGTGCTCTGAATGTTAACGTGGAGTAATCTGCTTAAGCGCGGGTAAACGGCGGGAGTAACTATGACTCTCTTAAGGTAGCCAAATGCCTCGTCATCTAATTAGTGACGCGCATGAATGGATTAACGAGATTCCCACTGTCCCTATCTACTATCTAGCGAAACCACAGCCAAGGGAACGGGCTTGGAAAAAACAGCGGGGAAAGAAGACCCTGTTGAGTTTGACTCTAGTTTGACTCTGTGACGAGTCTTGAGAGGTGTAGTATAAGTGGGAGACCTCGGTCGCAATTGAAATACCACTACTTTCATTGATTCTTTACTTATTCGGTAATACGAGGATTGGAGCTCGTTCTCCTTCCTTCTGGTGTTAAGCGTCGGCTCTCGGAGCCTTCGCGACTCGGACCGAAGACAGTGTCAGGCCGGGAGTTTGACTGGGGCGGTACATCTATCAAAACGTAACGTAGGTGTCCTAAGGTGTGCTCAGAGGGGACGGAAACCTCTCGTAGAGCAAAAGGGCAAAAGCCCACTTGATCTTGATTTTCAGTACTAATACAGACCGCGAAAGCGTGGCCTATCGATCCTTAAAACCTTGATGGTTTCAAGTTTGAGGTGTCAGAAAAATTACCACAGGGATAACTGGCTTGTGGCAGCCAAGCGTCCATAGCGACGTTGCTTTTTGATCCTTCGATGTCGGCTCTTCCTATCATTGCGAAGCAGAATTCGCCAAGCGTTGGATTGTTCACCCTCTAATAGGGAACGTGAGCTGGGTTTAGACCGTCGTGAGACAGGTTAGTTTTACCCTACTGTTGACTGGTTGTTGCAATAGTAATCCTACTTAGTACGAGAGGAACCGTAGGTTCGGACCACTGGTTCATGCGGCTGGTCGATAGACCAATGCTGCGAAGCTACCATCTGTTTGATTATAACTGAAAGCCTCTAAGTTAGAATCGGGGCTAATAAAGGTAACTATGTTTTGGCTCCCCGGTGTCGGGTGGCTCTCTTTAAGTACGCCGCAAGGCTACTGCGTATGCCCTTTTCTATGACCTTGTCTGTTCGGGGAATCTGTTCAGGCTGTCATATCGGATCATTCCGATTCAATGTCGGGGCGCGAGATCTCTTGTAGACTACTTGAGTAGTGGTCGAGGTGTTGTACTCAGTAGAGCGACGCATGTCGCGATCTGTTGAGACTCTGCCGTTGACCGTTTGGTTTGTTTTTGCTTTTTTTTTGGTAGTGCCCATTGGTCTGGTATCAGGGTCTTGCGTCCGGCCACTTGGTGGCTGGGTTCGGTCGGCAGGTTAGTGGGGTAGCCAAATGCCTCGTCATCTATCAAGGGGGTTCCTTATGCGTTTTCACATGAGTCTGTGACTGGGGAGGTTGGAAGATGGACGCTTATGTGTTTGCACATGAGTCTGTGAGAGGGGATAGGGAGGGGGTGAGGTTCATGTGTTTTCACATGAGTTTGCGATTTCTTCGCAAGTTCATGTGAATTCACATGAGTTGGTGGTTGCTCAGTCAGTCTATGTGTTTTCACTTGAGCCGATAAGTCACTACCACTCATCATATGGGTATCCCCATAGGATTGAGGATGGCTTTCGTCGAAACTCGCATTTTTGCTTGAGTCGCAAATGTTACACAGCCATGGTCGGTCGGGGCATGGTCCCGCGCCTATATTCGTCTAAAGTGATATGAAGTCGCTGTTTCTGCTTGTCAGAGACGTCTGCGATGCAATCTAATGCGAGAGCCCTTATGTGGTTTGAGCGCTTTTGACTGTTCATTGCTAATCAGCAATAAACTTCCCATGTGGCTCCATCAAACTTCATGTTTGGGATGCTCATGTGAAAGCAAACGAATCCTCATGTAAAATCCATGCTCGTCTAGGCACGGTTTTGTCGGTTCATGCAAAATCACGAGAAATTCTCGTGAGACGGTGACTTTTTCAAGTTACCTGGTTGATCCTGCCAGCGGTGATATGCTCAGATAAAAGATTAAGCCATGCATGTCTAAGAACATATGTGTAAACATGAATCTGCGAACGGCTCATTATGAACACCCCTAACCTACCCAGTTATCGTATCCGAAACGGATATCTGCGTTAATTTTGGAGCTAATACGTGCACCAGAGCACCGCCAGCAATGGTAGTGCGCACTTATTAGAACAAGGCCGACTGGGGCAACCCTTTTGGTGACTCTGAATAATTTCGCGGATCGTATGGTCTTGTACCGACGACGTACTGGTCGGGGGGGTGCCCTATCAACTATTGATGGAAGTCTATGTGTCTTCCATGGTTGTAACGGGTAACGGAGAATCAGGGTTCGACTCCGGAGAGCTAGCCTTAGAAACGGCTATCACATCCAAGGAAGGCAGCAGGCGCGTAAATTACCCACTCTCAATTCGAGGAGGTAGTGACTATCAATAACGAGACAGATCTCTTTGAGGTCTGTCATTGAAATGAGCACAACTTAAAGACTTTAACGAAGTCTATGGGAGGGCAAGTCTGGTGCCAGCAGCCGCGGTAATTCCAGCTCCCAACGTGTATATCGTCATTGCTGCGGTTAAAAAGCTCGTAGTTGGATCTAAGTTTATGACAGTAGTTCTCCATGTGAGATACTGCGTGTCTGAACTGTTTCGCCGGTTTTCCTTGTCTTCGGACTTGGTGGCTGGTGTTGTAACTTTGATTAAATCAATGTGATTAAAACAGGCGTTTGCTTGAATGCTTTATCATGGAATAATAGAATATGACTTCGGTCCATTCTGTTGGTCTTGGGATTGAAGTAATGATTAAGAGGAATAACTCGGGGGCATCCGTATCGCTGCGTGAGAGGTGAAATTCTTGGACCGCAGCGAGACGACCGATTGCGAAAGCATTTGCAAGAATGTTTTCATTAATCAAGAACGAAAGTCAGAGGATCGAAGGCGATTAGATACCGCCCTAGTTCTGACCGTAAACTATGCCAACTAGCGATCAGGTGGTGGTAGTTTAGCCCTGCCTGGGAGCTTCTCGGAAACGAAAGTCTTCGGGTTCCGGGGGTAGTATGGTTGCAAATCTGAAACTTAAAGGAATTGACGGAAGGGCACCACCAGGAGTGGAGCCTGCGGCTTAATTTGACTCAACACGGGAAATCTCACCCGGACCGGACACTATAATGATTGACAGATTGAGAGTTCTTTCTTGATTTGGTGGTTGGTGGTGCATGGCCGTTCTTAGTTCGTGGATTGATCTGTCTGGTTTATTCCGATAACGAACGAGACTCTAACCTGCTAACTAGTGGCGCGATAGTTTGGTCGTGTCTACTTCTTAGAGGGATAAGCGGTGTTCAACCGCATGAGATTGAGTAATAACAGGTCTGTGATGCCCTTAGATGTTCGGGGCTGCACGCGCGCTACACTGGAAAGTGCAGCAAGCGTTTTTAACCTTGACCGAAAGGTCTGGGTAATCTTTTGAAAGCTTTTCGTGTTTGGAATAGAGGATTGCAATTATTTCTCTTGAACGAGGAATTCCCAGTAAGTATGAGTCATTAGCTCGTGCTGATTACGTCCCTGCCCTTTGTACACACCGCCCGTCGCTGCCCGGGACTGAGTTGCCTCGAGAAATGCGGGGACTTTCGGCGTTGGGTTTCCCTTCGCTGATGGGAACCGCATTAATCGCAGTGGCTTGAACCGGGCAAAAGTCGTAACAAGGTGCGATTAGGAGAACCTGACCGCGGATCATTGTCGATCACCCTTATTACGTACTGTAATTTGACTGAATTGAATGGAATGGAATGAATCTTATTGGATTATGAATGAAATACTGAAACTGTCTGGTGGCTATGAGACGTCGGTCGGAGCATGCTCTTCAGTGCATGTAGGCGGTCTCGTCAGGGCGAGTTCATTCTCGTGCCAGCCTTAAAGACAATCCCGGCCTCGAAGGGATTGCGCCGACATTCGCATTGGATCTCGAAATATGAACGATTGTTCGGCTCGGCGGCTCCGGCTGCTTTGCTGTTCGATCACCTTTGTACAACTCTACGTGGTGGATCACTAGAGTCTCGGTTCGATGAAGATCGCAGCTAGCTGCGATAAGTAGTGCGAATTGCAGATACAATGAGCACGAAATCGTTGAATGCACATGGCGCCGGCGGGATAACCGTCGGCACGTTTTGGATTAGTGTTGAATGTACTATTGTGTCGTTCGCTCGCAAGGGTGTTCGACTGTGTCGTGGCGCGAGCTTCTCGGTAAGTTCCCGTCATCAGATCTCTTCGTGGCAAAGCTTGCTCGTGCTTCGGCGCTTGCATACCGCACCTCGTCGTGTCTCTTGTCTGATCCTCTGTGATAGGACGTTGCGTGACCGCCGATTCGTTAGCCGCCGCTCTTGGCTTTCGGTCGCACTGCGCATTTCCCTATTCCGCCGGGCCTCTGGGCGGCAGAGCTTCAGCATGCTATGGGAGACTAACGGCATCTGAGGATTCTAGTACGAATCAACCTAATCTCAAGCGTGACTACCCGCTGAACTTAAGCATATCAGTAAGCGGAGGAAAAGAAACTAACAAGGATTCCCTGAGTAACGGCGAGTGAAACGGGATAAGCCCAGCGCATAATCGCTCAGGTTCTACCTGTAGTGAGGTGTTGCGTATAGGCGCGTTCGTCTGGTGTCGGTTGTTGCTCGAAGTTCGCTCGAACGCGACTTCCCGTAGTGGGTGCTAGGCCCGTGCGGGCTTCGACTGTGCCAGTTGAGCGTGTCTTGGAGTAGAGTTGCTTGGAAGTGCAGCTCAAAGTGGGTGGTATACCACATCTAAGGCTAAATATGACCGAGACTTCGATAGCGAACAAGTACCGTGAGGGAAAGTTGCAAAGAACTTTGAAGAGAGAGTTCAAGAGAATGTGAAACCACGTGGGGCTAAGCGGATAGAGTTGACGAAACTGGCGGTGTTCAGTGCTCGTGATCGGGTTCGCTCGTGATCGGGTGCGCATTCATCGTCGGTGCGTGCTGGGACGTTTGGTGCTCCCTTCTGAAGGCTTCAGAGTTGCCCACGCTTGCGTGGTAGTATTTTGTTGCCGGAAGTTGATGTGAGCGCTAGGCGTAATCGTGGCCAGGCCTCTGCGCGGTCGGGCGTTCGGTTGTGCTCTGCTTGGTGGTCGGACATGTCTGGCTATCTCGTATGTGTGCAGCTGTGCGTTCGCCTGCCTATGGTCCACTCCCGGTATGTGAAAGTCGACCACCTATCCGACCCGTCTTGAAACACGGACCAAGAAGTCTAGTATGTACGCGAGTCATTGGGTATCAAACCTATTGGCGCAATTAATGTAAAGGGCGGCTTGTTCGTCTGATATGTGATCCGTCGGTCTCGGCCGGCGGCGCAACATAGTCCCATGCCAACTGCTTGCAGTGGTGTGGAGATGGAGCGTACACACTAGGACCCGAAAGATGGTGAACTATGCCTGAGCAGGACGAAGTCAGAGGAAACTCTGATGGAAGTCCGAAGCGGTTCTGACGTGCAAATCGATCGTCGGACTCGGGTATAGGGGCGAAAGACTAATCGAACCATCTAGTAGCTGGTTCACACCGAAGTTTCCCCCAGGATAGCTGGAGTTTAAGTTTGTTGTATCTTGTAAAGCTAATGATTAGAGGACTTGGGGACGAAATGTTCTTAACCTATTCTCAAACTTTCAATGGGTATGATGTCGCGGTTGCTTAAGTGAACCGTGGCTGCGAAAACAAGCTCCAAGTGGGCCATTTTTGGTAAGCAGAACTGGCGATGTGGGATGAACCAAACGTCGGGCTAAGGTGCCTAACTCTCCGCTCATGAGACCCCATAAAGGGTGTTGATTGATATAGACAGCAGGACGGTGGCCATGGAAGTCGGAACCCGCTAAGGAGTGTGTAACAACTCACCTGCCGAATCAATCAGCCCCGAAAATGGATGGCGCTTGAGCGGGGGGACCTAAACCCGGCCGTTGTTGGCTTGTACGTTTCGTGCGTCTGGCCTCAACGAGTAGGTGTGTCGCGGTGGTTAGCGTCGAAGGCTTAGGGCGTAGGCCCAGCTGGAGCTTCCATCGGTGCAGATCTTGGTGGTAGTAGCAAATAATCAAGTAAGAATCTTGATGACTGAAGTGGAGAAGGGTTCCACGTGAACAGTAGTTGTATGTGGGTTAGTCGATCCTAAGATACTGGCTAATGCCTTGTATCATTGACGTCGAGCTTCGTGCTTCTCGTCTAATATCGAAAGGGAAACGGGTTAATATTCCCGTACCTGTAAATGTGAATTGGTAGTCGCAAGACTGCCTTGGCGGTAACGCATTCGAACTTGGCGATGCTATGTGTGATCCGGGCTAGAGATCTCTTCTCTAGTTAAGGAACGGACTCCCTGGAAACGGTTCAGCCGGAGATAGGGACGTTGTTTCCGTATAGCGCCACGGTTTCTGTGGTGTCCCGTGTATCATGCATGGCCCTTGAAAAGCCAAGGGAGCAATTCAATTCGCATTACTGATCGTACCCATATCCGCAGCAGGTCTCCAAGGTTCGTAGCCTCTAGTCGATAGAATAATGTAGATAAGGGAAGTCGGCAAATTTGATCCCTACCTTCGGAATAAGGATTGGCTCTAAGGACCGGTCTGTACGGGCTTTGCAATGAAGCTTGGTCGGTGGCGCTTTGATTGGCTGGGCTTCGGTTCGGTTGATCTAATGGCGTCGCTGCCTTGTGGACTTGCCTTGCTGCGTGCATGCGTTTCGGCGTATGTACTTCGTGCGACACTTAACGGTTGACTTAGAACTGGTACGGACTCGGGGAATCCGACTGTCTAATTA
>BTSY01000126.1:0-27903 GCA_036245785.1 Pristionchus fissidentatus
GGTAAACTTTTGTGCAAAAATGGGGTCGGATTTCCAACTTTTGGATCTCCAGATCTTAAAAAAATGAAACTCACACACCTGTCGTGTTGTATACCCTTCGATAGAGCATTAAAAAATATCCCAGGATCTTCAGCACGCTAGCTGATTTTGGAAAATAATGAATTACTACAGTTTCCGCCAAATTGTTAATTATTATCTTATTTAGCCACTCGGTTTCGAATCCGCGCGGTAACAAAAATCTCAGAATAAAATGTACTTTCGACAGGGGTAAATACGAAAATTAAGGTATGCTGAAAAGTTGTCCTACATGTAAACGTAGAATCCGAAAATCGACATATTAGCTTCGCGCAAACCCGGCTGTGAAATGCTTCAACAAGTGTTCAAAAACCGAAATCTATTTTTGAGAGGAACATTGAATGCCGCTGAATGCTATATTTTCTGAAAGCTGGTTACGAAATGCTTTGTGCTTTTTTAAAGTTTATTGTGCTGATTGTATATCGCTAGCTGTTCTCATTTTTTTTCCTTTGTGAAAAATTGTGCCGCATTCTAACAGACACTTTCTGACAGGATTGAGATTCTGCCTGAAGGGCCTGAAGAATTTCCAAACATTTTTTTCCCGACAAAACCATGAACCCCGGGTCATGGTCTCAAAAGCCGAAAAAAATATTTCACCATATCTTGGAAATTTGGTGGGACATTTTTTTATTACTTCTCGTTAAGTAATTAAATTAATGCGCACAATATTTGACTGTTACTGTTTCGGAAATTGTCAAAAAAAGAGTTTTATTGATTTTTCCCTTTTTCGTCTCAAATGACCACTTTCAAGGGAAGAATCTTCCTCGCAAAATAGTCTATGTAGTTTTTTACGTAGATTCTAAAAATAAAACAAAAAATCTGGATTGGAAAAACTAAATTTTCAAAAAAAACGTTTATCCTTTTGGAAGAGGAGGATGAAGATGAAGAACGGAAATCGAAACTGTCGCTGCTGCTACTGTCCTCTTCACGACGCGGCATTTGTTCTCCCTTCCTCAAAGTACTAACTTGTAAGTAAGTAAGTACAGTAAGTATAAGTAAGCAAATGTGACAGCAATGATATAAGTGCAATGCTGACTCGTCCGCTAATATAGCTCGCAATAAAGTCAATATTTAACAAACGATGATCAGCTAAACGAGTTCATGAGAGAAGAAGGTGTTGCAGGGAAAAAGATAGTAACGAAAATACGGCGATCTCTTATCGCCTCTTCACATCGGCACACTTTATAGGCTCTTCACTCCCCGTGTTGACATGTAGTTCCATTTCAAAATGATCTAGTTCCGTTGTGATACCGTTCATGTATTAGGTGAAGTGTTACTTTAGCGATTACGGTTATCATATCATCCTCCTTGAAATGTTTCCATAGCCGAGGAAATATCCTCCAATGAGCAAGCTAAATTGTTCACCTTGCTAATATCGAAAAGAAAGATCTACGAACGGCTATAGATCTTCGAATAGCACTGAACCACTAGCGATTTGGTTTTTACTGTGGCCAACCTTCACACATTAGAGTTGCCGAAAACTCCTTTCACGTTAATTTACCGGTCAGTTACGCCATTTGAAATGTTGTTCTGCCAACATATTGAAATATTTCATCTTCGTATTTTCCGAAATGATAATAACTGAATATCAAGTGAAGTCAGTAGATCAAGCAACAAACCATCTCGGGAAAGAGCTTTCATCACATCACGTCATGTGCTCTCTCTACCCTCATCTCGACAATTGTTTCCCATGCGCCTTCTCTCTATTTTGCATGCTCTCTCATGGTCAAATATCGAAAGGAAGATGCACAGCTGCTAAAGATTACTTTTTTGCTGCCATACGTTTCCCGGATGTTTCCGATATCGAACAAAGACGTATGGAGTATAAAACGGACCGAGTCGATATGAAATTATCATTCATTGGCTCATTTCCATAATGCTCTTTCGCATTGTTCTTCTCCTCTCAACATTCGCCGTTCTTACGGACGGACAGTGCACCGATTTGGTAAGGGGATTTCACTTATGCCCTCCTGAAAACATGGCATCAAAATGTGTGACCCATTTTTAAACTATCTTCCCAGCCTTGAAAAGCCCTTTTTCACATAATTTGCATAATTTCAACATCATTTGTATCATCATTTCGAAACATCATTTACGGCTAATTTTTCAATTTGGAAATGTGCCATGCATCACAGCTCAATCCGTCGACGCGCACGTCCGACTGCTCCCGATTGTCGTATCTGTGCAACAATACGATGTACTTCTCACTGATGACGACTCAGTGTCCGGCGACCTGCGGACGGTGCAATTCTACTTTGACAACAACGACCACGGCCAGCAGTATTACAAGTTAGCGAATATTCAAAATTACTTCACAAGCATTTTTTATTCATCCGCTACACTATTCATTTTTAACTCCAAATTTCGAATAGTTTATCAGCAATATTTTCGGCTGTGATATTTTTTGTGATCAACCCAACAAGGAGAAAAGATCTTCACTTCGCCCTAAAATACAGTAATCTCCCGCTATCGCAGACTGCGCCGACCTCACCAACCCGCTCACCGGCGTGTCCGACTGTCCCGCTCGTGCCTACCTCTGCTCAAACTCCGTCTACTACTCGTTCATGACGAAACAGTGCCCGAGGACGTGCGGAAGATGCTCGAACAATACTGGTAATTAATAAATTATTTATTTAATAAATTTCAACTGGTATCAACTGCAATACTGCAAATGTGAAACACCAGCTTCGAGTTGTGGTTTTGAATAATTCAAACTATTCCAGAGCCCTCTAATTCAAAAAAAGGAATGCGCCTTCTGTTAACAGAACGCGTGCGAAATAACGACGTATACGCTTGTTCATCTTCTAATTCCGTGGTTATTTACAGTAACTACCACCACCGCCGCGACGACAACCTGCGCTGATCTCACCAATCCCAGGACGGGAATCTCCGACTGCTCGGCGCAGAGGTGCGTTTGCTCAGCCCCCCTCCGCTTCCAAGTAGAAATTGCATTTTCGACGCTATTCAATGAACCAGAGAATGTGCATTCTTTTTTTGCAACCGTAATTTCGTATAGAGTTAACAGCTAGAATAGGAGAGCGCCTGCACTTAGACAAATCCTAAAAAGAATACGAACATACAGTAATGTTAACCTGCCCATCAATAGGAAAGTAGCGCCAACTTATATGATATATTAGTAGGCACTACTCACACATTACTAGGATCAACTTAAGTGTCTATTTTTCGTAGGATTTCTCTCAATGTATCTCAATCGACAACTGGCTTTCTTCTTCAGAGCACTCTGCACCAACTCGGCATACGTATCGCTCATGGCCGTGCAGTGCCGCGCGACCTGCGGTCTCTGCACGACCGGCAAGTAATCTACGGATGAAGCGCCACATCGCGGTTACCGGCTCAAAATTACCCCGGTCATATAATAACTCAATGTCTTCCCATCAGTGAATGTGTCATAGTGTTGCTGGTAGTTCGGTAGCAACGCACTTTGTGCAATCGAGCTCAAATGTGATAAATGAAAATGTACCCATTTTCCATCCTTATTATACAGTGCGACTACAGGCGTGCCTAGCCACCCGAAAGGGTCTTTTGTCTGAAAAGTGAGAAAATACCGAGAAATCCTGCGTATTTGATTCTGAACTCACCGAGTGGTCAACCCCATTCGTAATCCCTCCTCTGGATCTACACTTATAGTACAACTGATTGTACAACGTTTATCATTGCACAAACATCGGCTGAAAGAGCCTGCACAAGTTTCTGTCGCGCTGTCAATAGGCATCAGAAAAGTAGTGAGAGAGGGTGATGGGTGAAAGAGAGAGAGAGACCGCCAAGGTCATCCAATCCGATCTCAGCCGATTATTTGCACAGCGCACTGAATCACAGCGATGAGAATGGCTTGTACACAGAATTCGCGAGGTATGCGAAGGTGATAGGGTAAATAGGAAGGCGAATGAGGGGAGGAGAGGGAGGTAGTTTCAGTATTGTGCTCCTCCTCTTCCACATGGCTCACCGTATTCAATCGCCCTGAAAGGAAAGGAGTCATGATAGGAATAGTGCCTTACTGTAGGTTTGGCATCGTGTGAGCAGACTTTCTCCCTTAACCTCTCTGTTTATTCGCAAATGAGCGTCGGCAAACGTTCAATTCGCACAATTTCGCAGAAAGTTGACTCACACAGCTGCCATTCCTATATGTAGAGAGATCATTTAACCACTTTTTGTCTGGCGGTGCTACACTTCCAGTTGTTTTTGAATATTTCTAACTGCTTCGGGTAACAAATATCTTCGTTCCAACGTTGAGAGATTATAGAACGTTTATTGCTACTTGGCTGCATTCAAAATGACCGTGTTTCAGGTCAGCAAAAATGCATTCGTCACTCATGGTTGTGCTTCTTGCTCTACCCTGCGTAGCAGCGATGCGATGCTTCGTCGGCGGTGAGTTGTGTCTCAGGTTATATATATTTATGCGATCACAAGGAAACGCGGTACAAAATTAAAATAAATTAAAAACAAATTCAGTAGGACGTTCAGGACAATGAGGTTTGGATTATAAACGATCCTAATCGGATGAAATTAATCACGTGAAAAGATTGAGTATTTTCTAAAAAAAGAAATTTTTTTTTGCAAAAATTTTACGATTTAAATAAATATGTAAAATAGAAATTCTCAAAAGAATTTCTGCAACTATCTATCATTCCAGATAAAAAAACAATTCTATAATTAAAACCTTAAATCATTATAGAATCAAATTATTAACATTAAGGAGGCACCACAGGTAGCAACACCTATCCCGAGATCTATCAGCAACTCGACTGCGCAGATAGAAATGAACAATACTGCTACAAGGTAAGCAAACCAAACTTTTGATTTTTTTCTTTTTTTCTTTCAGATTGTTTTCTGTACATTTTAAAGATAAATACAACCTATGTACGTCTTCACATACAAATATTTATTGTTCATAAATTTGTATATTTTTTTAAGGATCGAAACATCAATTTGTTTTCCACTGTGTATATCTGACATTGAATTCTCCGGCTACATTTTGAATCAATTTTTTTCTCTATCCGGTGGCAGACGACAACCACTCCTATACAGAACATCTAGCACAACTTCCCTACGTGTTTTGCAATTGGGAATAGTACGCTTACTCACTCCGTGATGTTTGATTTACTGTGTGAATCTCAGCGCTTCGCCCAAATCACGGAAAAAAAGCGTTCCTTACTCACCCTATTCATTCTCAATCAGAGTTCAGCAAACAAAAAAGTCCTTGGTTTGCAATCGTCGGATGCCCGATGAGTCGACAGTGTTTGGATTCCAATTTCTTCTTTTAAAATTATTTTTAAACAATGTATTTATCGATTGATTTCAGCGCGAGTTCACCAACAACAATCAGCACATGGTCATCAAGAACTGCGGCAACGGCTTCTGTCCGGTTAATGTTTTTTTTCATTATTTTATATTTCATTTAGAGTAAAATTCACCTATATTATTAGAACTTCAACATAATTTTCAAAGGCTTGCAGAACATCTAATTTTTGCAGTACGAATGACGTAAACATGTTTATTTCTGGTTGAACTTTTGCATAGCAGAACATTTTGAAAAAATACGAAACTATAAATGAATTGCAGCGCGAAGGCTGCAACGCTGCGAGCGGCGTTTGCTGCTGCAAGGGCGACTACTGCAATGCTGCGCCTGTCGGATCCTCGCTTGTGATGACGTCACTCGTTGCTGCAGCTGCTGCATGGTTGAGGCAGTAATAGGACCAGCCCGCATCGATAGTTACGAAAACAGCAACATCTCATTTGCATAATGTCTTCAACCGCAGTGGTCCAATAATTCACACATTCTTTAGTAAATCATACAACGACGAGTATTCCCATATTCTAACACTAACTGCAAGATTCTTATTAATTTTTCTTTGTCGCTATTCTATTATCAAAAACTAATATCATTTTTATCGCGTGTGTTTTCGATCAGATCCGAAATGTTTTATTGCTGCTTCTCGCAGTTGACCATATGAGTAGCGGATGCTGAATAAATATTATAGTCCATGGTCGCAATACTAGAGTCTGGTCCATCTCACGATTTCCACAAAGAGAGAGAATATTGAAATTTGAGCCCTGATTTGTTAGTTTTTCGTTCATACTACAATTCTGCAGCAGTCTTATTACAAGTTCTCGAACACTCCTCCATAGTAATAAAACGTTCCATTGCTAAACACAAATTCCGCTGGCGAAAGAGCATGGCAAAACAAGAGACACGCTGAGGTATAGAAAAAGAGTACACCACCAATAGCCCATGTTATGAACGTATCATTTAAAGTTGCAATACCAGCAATCAGTGAATCTTTGCTCACTGCAGCAGCTGCTCAGAGGATGATACTTTCGCCCCTGCTCGTAAATCTATACAGAGAATGAATATGAGGCTGTCTGCGATAGGTTCAACAAATGGTCCGCACAGCAAAAAATGAAATCTCCCCATAACTTGCGCTTAGGAGTAGTTTTCGATGCTCTACAACGTGGCGTCTTTCGTTTTTCATAAATTTCACTATTGGCGCCAAAATGGCGCCGCGCCAGAATACTAGGAAATCAAATTTTGAAAAATATCTCTATCAGAATTGCAGATAGAGCGTCACAATCTCACGTACTCTAACAGAATTTGATGGCGAATCTCTTTGACTAATTTATTTGTCGCTAATGAACCTAATTAGCCGGTAATTAAGAGTTTTTGACTCTATATAGTGTGCAGGTCGTGTCATACCTCATTCGAACCGCCGTGCGATTCTGATCCTACTGTTATAATTTTGTGTGAAATGTAGGGGTGGAAAGTACTTTCTCATTAGATTTATTAGATTTAGATGCTAAAAACGCTCAAAACAGCGTCTCTGAGTGCAAAAATGAAATCTACTTTCAACAGTACATTATGATTAATACTTTACTACGTTTCATAACGTATAGTACCAAAATCTCACTTTTTGTTCCACCCGACTCACGTGGGTTCGACTCCCCTCCGCTCATTTTGCAAAAATATTTCATGTTGAAATTTATCACGCGAAAGTTTTTTGTAGACAAAACATCTGTTTTATATACACATTGTGACAAATGTTGCTCGTTAAAATCACGTGTTAACTTGCTTTTTATCGATTTTCAAGTCTAAATCTAATGAGAAAGTACTTTCCACCCCTACCTTTCACACAAAATTATAACCGTAGGATCAGAATCGCACGGCGGTTCGAATGAGGTATGGCACGACCTTCACACTATAAAGAGTCAAAACTCTTAATTACCGGCTAATTAGGTTAATTAGCGACAAATAAATTAGTCAGCGAGATTCGCCATCAAATTCTGTTAGAATGCGTGAGATTGTGACGCTCTATCTGCAATTCTGATAGAGATATTTTCCAAAATTCAATTTCCTAGTATTCTGGCGCGGCGCCGTTTTGGCGCCAAAAGTGAAATTCATGAAAAACGAAAGACGCCACGTTGTAGAGCATCGAAAAAACTACCCCAGAGGGCAATTTATGGAGAGAAATAGAGAGATAATTTTGGGCTGTGCGGAGCTCTGTTGGAGAATTGTTGAATCTATCGCGGACAGCGTCATATACTGCGACGAGACACCAAGTGTATGATATACTCAATATTGAGTGTATTCGCGCGTCGAGAGAACTTAAAGAGAAGCGAAAACGAGAGATTTGTAAGTATATCATGAACTTTTTTTTGTAAGTATATCATGTCTTCGCCATGCATGCGAGGTAATTATTAAATTACTTTGTTTCTGCATAGAGAGCGTGGAAAGTGTGGAGAGCTTAAGTAATTTAATCATTAACTCGCATGGCGAAGTATTTTTTCTCTGTGTGTGCCGTTGCTCACTGCAGCAGCTTCACCAGCTCCTGCACAGATGCCGCAATCGTCTCTTCCCCCATGGGAATGCTCCAACAGTTATCGTTATATTGCATCTTGATAAGGAGATCCGCAATTACGATAATGCGCAAAAGATTGAAAATTGCCGCATGAAATCTCTCATTCGGTGCAAACACAAAGAGTATATTTCTCTCTACTATCTAAAATTCTCACCACTGACTGCCGCCCAAAATAATTACGATTTTGTTATGGTCATTTGGCTATTCTCCTGCATATGCGCATGAATTATTACCTCATTTTCGGCCGCCATGCTACCAGAGACCAGCCCGCAAATAGCCATTGTAATAGTACGGCGCTGCAGTGTATTGTAATCGAAAATCTATGGCGAAAAAATATCCCCTAGACCGGCAAAAAATTTTTCGCCATAGATTGGCAGTAAAAGTAGAGTATTTTCTACGCGCAATACTGTCCCGATTACTCGTAATCTAAAAAAAAATAAATGGCACAGAGTGAACAAGTCACTAGATATTTGTCTTAATTTTATGTAAACACGTTCATTTTTCGCCTTGTTTCTAGTGTTTTCACCAGTGCGTTATGATTCGTATTTTTGGATTTGAAGCGTTGCGTCTCCATTTTATGATCCTCACTTATCCTATATCCTCCTGATTCCCACACTCATCTCATTCTGTGTGCTTTCCCGCATCAACCCCTTCCTGAGAGAGAGAGAGAGAGAAGAGATAATTGGACGGAGAAGGCGGAGGAGGTTACGTAAATGTCCATTTCACTATTTATTTCTGTTATTTATCACGGAATGCGCTTTTCAAAATAATCTGGCGATCCTCATTGAGAACAGCAAAGGTAACGACATTCCCTTATCTGGGCTCTAATTATAAGTCCAGAGGGAGTCCCTGCTAAGGCCGGTGCAGAATAGGCAATTCAATCTAGAGGGCCCAATCTCTTCTTCGAATCTAGTTACATTTTTAAAATCGTTTTACCTTTATCGCATTCTCAGTGCTGTACTGCATCAACTATCTCTCTTCCTGAGAGAGAATTGAATAAAAGGCAGAGGAGATTACTTAATTGTCCCGTTCACGCCACCTCGCTCTCTCTATCGCGTTACTATCGTGCATTTCACTCCCCCTCCCCATTTCGCTTCCCCTTTCCTTCCTCCCCCCTTCCCTCATCTGTTTTGTAAGTCTGAAAGACGATCTTCGACGACCTAATCCCTCGTTAATGCTAACCTTTTCTCAGTTCTTGCGAGAACAGTACCGCAAAGGTCAGCTTGACCTCATTTTGTGCAGTCTTAGTTTGCCTCCAATTTTGCGCAATCTCCCGTCCCGGCCTCTTTCTGGAGGCGGTAATAATGTGGTACTTTGAAGATTTGGCAGAGCTCCAGAGCCGCCTCACATCATTCCATAGACCAGTCAACCTTCAAGAAAGGCCTTTTGAGTGAGAGAGCGTGTAAAATCAAGAGGGACTCTTTCACGTTTGCACACTCTCTCGCTCTAACCCTGGTCTGTAGGCTTGGAATTATGTGGCCTTCTTAGTGTCGCTTTCCCCTCTCGCTTTCCAACCGATTCATCTTTCTCAAAAATCCAATCACATCAATTATCAAAAGCGGGCCGCGTTCTTTGATAGATCACTTCTTGGCAATAGGAACGAAACAGTAAATTGTTTTCTAAACCTGAAAAAATAGTCACAATTTACATACAAAGTAGTTCTGTAGATCTCCCCTGTGTTTTATTTCCATGCTCCTCTAGTTTGTTTTATAAATACTCTTCTGCGTAAAATATCGGTAAATATAGCGCCCCACGATAATTTGTGCATCAACCTCCGCAATGTGTTCATCAGCTGCATTTACATACACCATTTCAGGCGCACGGGAGTGTAACAGTCATACCCAGCATTTATAAAAGCGCCTTTATATAATTACTTAATTGTAGTACAAATATAAAACAAAAATGCGCATTTTGTTTCAAATATGTTTCGTTGCTGCGAGTTACTTCCTTCTTCTTCTATCGTGTTATCTCGCACTTAGAGAACGAATAGGAACGACGAGGGGAGCACGGCATCCGAAAGAGTAGCGGCGAAATACACTTAGAGAAAGAGAGAATTACCGAGAGAATGCAGAAAACAAGAGAGTCAGACAACGAAATACGTTATGGACATAGTGCCGACTCCATGCAATGAAGGGGAAATTCGTGCATAATGTCCATCCTTGATTGACAATTGGGGAAGACGCATGCACTCTCTGAAAAGCTGTGTACGAGCTCGCAGTTTGCGGCTGATTTCCGGAACATTTGGTCACGGCTTCGAGACCCACTGCGTACATGGAGAGTGCTAGTTCTCTTGAATCCCTTACGCATGACTTCTCGTACTGATAAAGTAGGGTTGGTCAAATCGGTTCCTGCTCTCTTCATTTCACACACTCTTTCACCCGCCTGCGAACTTAGAGAGTGTGTGAAATGAAGAAAACAAGAACCGATTTGACAAACCCTATGATAAAGCTCTGAAAATCGGGAGAGTGAGATATTACATCTCCCAGTATTAGGAGACGTGACCACGATTTGATCAAGAATTCTGGAGGCACTACTACTCGTATTATTTTTCTAAAATGTGACCTTTTTGTTTGCTTTATGAGATGCCTTGACACCTTCAATTAGGAATAGCTGACCAAAAGATTCGCGCCTAATGCCGATCTGTGCTTGGCTAAATTAGAAATGCGCTGTACTCTGGGAAATAGTCTCTCAGTGCCCTTGCTGTTTTCTACCCTTCTTCCCGCGAGCAAAATAAGTGTCATGCTCAGCCTGGTTTACTTCCGCTCCGCTCTGAGAGTATTTACACGGGGCTTCTTTTCGACAGGCACACCTTTCTTTTTTTTGAAAAAAAAAGAAAGGATTTTCACGCCCTAAGTGCGTTTTGTCGTGTTTTGGACTCGTCCCCGACTCGATTTCGTTGTCCTCCCGCCCTTTCCTGGCATCCAAATGTCTCCTAGTCTCGGAAGAGAGAGAGAGAAAGAGAGAGAGAGGGGACATAAATTGAGATAGAGGGAAAGAGCAAAGGACGGTCGCGCTATCGCTTGACGTGTTCACTAGTTGGGCTAATATTTCACCACTAGCCCGTTTGAAAATATGAGTGCTCTTCTCGTCATCACTCATACTCTTGACGCCCGTCTTAGAGTGCGCTCGACGTCAGACATAGGGGAATTCTATTTGTCACAGTTTCCCAGACTTGATTATCTCGTTTCCTTTTCGCAATGTACTTGCAGCAAGATTAGGCAGAATGCAACATCCTTCGTGCACGAGTTATTTCTGTAGTTGTGCCGATCTTATTTTTTTCTGAAACTTTTACGAATTCGCAAATATAGCTAGAACAGCAAACGTTTCTCCAATCTTCTCATTCCACAAACATCCTCTCGTTTCGTCGATCTTCGACGTGAGAGAGTGCAAGGAAGGTTGGAGAACTTTTCTCAAAGAAGGGAAACTTTAGTAAACGTTCTGTTGGCAAATTTGATCTCAGTGAATTGATTTGTGCTTTACTTTCGCGTGTTTCATGCGCGAGCAACGTCGTTTTCCATGCAACGAAGCGTGCCAATCTCGTTTGTTTATCGCGCTTCTCAAGTACGTTTTCGAGATTCTTTCTCGAATGGAAATACCGAAATAGCACCTCACTTGTCCGCTTATCTCTAAGGATGTTAGCACATAATTCCACAGGCTATCCAACTTTACAAAAGGACTTAGGAATGAGAGAGCGTGTGAAATCGCTCTTTCATGATTGCATACTCTATCTGTAGGCTGAAAGATATGTGCGATGCTCCGCTCCGCGCGCGCTTTTCTAGAGCATTGCGCATAATAAAAGAGCATGGGGGAGAAGAGCAGGAGGCTTCGTCGAGAGTATAATAATTTCATTCGCTCTCAGAATTAGAGGAACATCCCTCCCCCTCCCCCCCCCCCCCCCCCCCCTCAGACATGTGTCTTCTCTTGCATTCCATGCAAAGCGTATTAGGGATACACGATGCCCGGCATTTTTACATGCGTCCAGGATAATTCTCAATCGCCAAGAAATGTTTTAAAGGCAAAAAGGAGAATATGTGATAATATTATGTTTACTTGCATTTGCAGCTGCTATTTTAGCTTTCTCTCTCTCTCTCTGTCTCTGTCGTTCTCGATTAGCTCACTCTTGTTGGACTCATACAGAGAAAACGTATGCGTCAGACTCAACATTCGAAAATATAATTGTCTTATAGTACATTATCTATAACACTTATTTGTAGGTTGTGTCGGGCAGAACACGTTTGTTTTCTCTCCGATCCCGTCCCGTAACCCGATATCTGTATTTCCTCTCTGTGTGTCACAACAACTGGGAATGCACCCAGCATATTGTATTTCTCAGGAACTCAGATATACGGCAGTTTGTCTCACATTTTCCATTGTCTCATTGTCAAATCTCAAGGTGAGTCTAACCATGGTTCGAATCGTGAGAATCCCGGATTTATTTGTCTCTGAACTATTTTTGAGGGTTTGAGAATACGAAGCCAGAGTCTCACATTAGTGATAAGAGAGTTTCCTCCCTTTTCCTATTGTTACACTGTCTGAACAAAACCTTGACTTAGTTGTCCCTCTCTATGTATAATTGAGTGCGTGAAAAATGAGAAGCCTGCGCATTTCTAACGAACTCATAGTAGATATACACGTGTTTGTTGTCGCCTTTTTCCATTTCCTCAAATCATGGAATCATGGTCTTATTTATAACTGAGTGTAATTAACTGAGAAACTTGCGCTCTTAGTATTTCTCACGAACTCATAGTAGAGACACACTAGTTTGTTGTCGCGTTTTATTTCTCGTTTCTCTAATCGTGGGAGCCTTGTTTAGCACTGAATGAAATAGAGAAACATGCACTCATGGCATTTCTCAGGGGCTCATAGTAGAGACATGCGACATTTGTTGTCCTGCGCGCGCGTGTGGGAACGCAACCTCGTGAGAAATTTCACACTGTTGACTGCCTTTCCTCAGTTTCCCCCATTTCCTGACAGATAAGCGAACCTGATTAGCGGGATAACCGCGACGTTTCTCCCTATTCCCCTTTATTCCTCAAATCCGATACAATTCACATCATTCCACTGACCGGTCAACCATCCAGAAAGGCCTTTGGAGTGAGAGAGCGTGTGAAATCGAGAGGGACTCTCTCACTTTTGTACACTCTCTCGCTCTAACCCTGGTCTGTAGGTTTGGAATCATGTGGATTAAGACACATTTTTGTGTTTCGCCGGAGACTTTCACAGTTTTTGTTTTCACCTTTTCCACCAAGTTCGCGGTGAAAGGACGCAGGGGGAAAGCGATAGACAAGCGAGACAAAACGGCCTTCCAACCATAACATCGTCCCCCAGACGGGAAACAAAGGACCACAAATCTGTGCCTATTTTGGCCAACGCCTGGCCAGTTTACTCTCTTGGAACACACTGCGCCTAAGAATAAGGGGGTTTCCTTTCTCTACAAACGCCTCCCTGCATTGTTTACTGTTTTCTCGAACGTGTGAACAGTGACATTTAAAGTTTTGTCTATCCTACGCGACAAATGGATCGTTCTCTATAGAGCTAAAAACAACTATTGTTTTTTTTTAATTCTTTCAAGTTCGAGACGTCGCAAACATCACAGAACGCGAACTCCCCAGATATCCACAATGAGAGAACCTCTCTCCATACAATACTCGAAAGGGTATGGGCGAGTTGGGGTGTCTATATTTTGACATCTACGCATCAGATTTGATTTCGAGAAGTAACGGGACAAAGGGTTGTATAAGTGCCTAATCAACCACTTCAGCAGCGGATTGCGAATAGTGAGAACCCGCTATCTCGTTATTTGTCAAAGGCTACATGAGAGCATGCACTGACAATGAGATGCGACACCCAGTGGGGCACTCATTATTGAGTTTATTAACGCGTTGAGGAAGTGTCCGTAAACGGGACGTTCGTAAGCGCACGTTCGTCGCATCTCAGTTTTTCTACTAGATGTATGGTAATTTGCGCCCCCTCATTACGTCTAAATGTAGTATCAAAAGGGAGTGTTGCCGCTACATAGAGCCCAAAACACAGTCTGTCAGTTCCTCTTTTTTTTATTTTTGTCGCGCCCACTTCAATATTTTATATTTTCTACCCAGTGTCCGCTCATATTTTGTCTGACCAAGAGCGCGTGTAATTTTCTTCGCCTGAGAATTTCTTGTTCCCGGAACAAGAATATCCTCTTCCCAGATCGCGTCGGTATTGTCTCGCGAGGAGCATCTCATTATTATTCCCCCGGGTGGCCCTAAATATCTCTTTCTCCAGGATTAGAAGGGGCAGCGCATCTCTCTCGAGTACTCCTGTTCCTTTAGAAGTCAGATATCATTCCATAGCCCTGTCAACACTCCAGAAAGGGGTCGAGAGTGTGAGAGCGTGTAAAATCAAGAGGGCTTCTCTCACTTTCACAATACCTCTCGCCCACACTCCGTTTTGCTGGTTTCAAATTGCACGTAAAATTGGTTTAAAAATTTTAAAAAAATTAGTACGTGAAGAACATTCTCGGATTAGATGGGCGCCTCCTCTCTCTTCAGTTCGCGTGCTCTTTGAGAACTATCTTACATCATTCGAAGATATATGAGCCCACCAGATCGGGGCGTGAGCGAGCGGCTAAAATCATGAGAGTTTCACTTACTTTTACAGTCTCTCTGAACCAATACCCTCTGCGTATGCTGGTTTTTTTAAAATTCAAACTTCTGTAAGCATCTCTCTCTCTTTCTCTCTCTCCCGGATTAGAAGGGCGCCTCTTTTCTCGCGAGTGCGCGCGCTCTTTAGAGCATCAGTCGGGCATCAAAAGGCCATCGCTCAACACCATCCCAAATTACGGAAAGGCCTCAGAGAGCGACCAAGGGGAGAGAATGCTTCTCGATTTGGAACACCCTCTCACTCCAAACCCCTGTCTGTAGGGAGGCAAACTTGGCAGGCATATTAACGATGTGACTCGCTTGGCTCCGCTCCGCTGG
Source organism: Pristionchus fissidentatus (assembly GCA_036245785.1). Lineage (NCBI taxonomy): Eukaryota > Metazoa > Nematoda > Chromadorea > Rhabditida > Neodiplogasteridae > Pristionchus > Pristionchus fissidentatus. The sequence goes on from BTSY01000126.1 coordinate 14,906, forward strand.
TTATATGTGTTTGTTTCTTGAGGAATCTCTATTCCGTCTCGCTTAATCACTGCCTTAATTTAAATATAATTGATTAATTAATTAGCTAATTAAGATGCTCTCCGATCTCCTCATCCTTCTCTTCCCTCTCCTACCACAATTGGTCGACTCACTGCAGTGCCTTAACACCTCGAACGACAATTATTTCTTCCCTGTGGAGTGTCCAAAACAGACCGATTACTGCTTGAGTGTGAGTGTTTACGCCAATTTCCATCGTCCCAAACCTCCGGAAAGGGGTCTGGTACGAAAGAGCGTGAAAACGTGAGAGTGTTCGTTTTATTTTTGTTTACTTGTTCGGTGTGGTAAGATCTGTATTGACATTTATCTTATGATCAGAAACGAAAAAGAATACTAATGGGCAGTGTTTTTTTTAAGAAACAGAATCTGAGATATATTTCATGAGTCATTTTTTGTGTGTGGAAAAGCCGAATTTCGTTCAATCTTTGGGCACGTCATGAAACGCCTAAATATTAGATTATTTATGTGGCGCCACATCATTCTGCATTATGTCTCATTCATTTTTTGAACATATAGAGTCGTGTAGGTGATCAGTCTGAACTGTTGTTGTAAGGATGTGAACAAGAGGAGGGGATATTTCTGTATTTAGTAGCAATATATTATTAATTTAGCATTCAAGTGTTCCAAAAGCACGTAGAGCGAAAGAATGACGAAGAACATTCGAATGAGAAAGTGTGTGAAAGAGAAACTCTTTGCTGCCCATTTTTTATCGTTCAACCGGGCAAAGCCTTATTTGTAACTACTAAAAATCTCCCCGTAAATCAGGGATGAGGCTTGGGCACTAATTTTTGTTGATTTGACTTTGAATTAAATTCAAACTACGCATTTAGGTAGCCCGCATCGACCACCGGCGGCCGGCCTCCGAATCCGCACTGTCGGGCATTCTAATAGAGAGCAAGGAGTGCGACGAACACAAATTCTGCGAGACAGTCAGGGTCAGTTGTTTTTTATAATAGTATAATACGTATGAAAGTCACCAGGAAAACCGTAAAAGAGAAATGCACGAATCATCAATAGACAACAAAAACAACTTTTCCACGTTTCTTTTTCGTCTTTTTCATTTTCGTATATTCACTTCAATACACGGGTTCGTCCAGAGACAAAACATAAGACAATTGGTTACCCAAACGAGGAATGAGGACTTTGCATAAACTTTTTTTCGGGAAACAACGCTTTGGAGAGCCGTTAGAGGACCAAATTTAAGGCCTGGACATATCGTGCATGAGTCGCACGATGGTTTGCAACTAGGGTTCTCTTATTGGAACTGATTCCGGAATTCCAATAAGGAGAACAAAGGAACATAGACCGCGAGGGTGGTGAGAGATAAAGGAGAATGAGAGGGCAATGGAATTCCAATGGATTTCTAATTGAATTCTCTTCCAATAAGCGAACCCTATTTGCAACACAAAAGATGTCCAACACTTCCATTTTTCAAATTTGTGAATTAGTAATTGTAGAAAGGATCGAATGAAAAAAACGAAAAAATTTTGAAAACTTTTTAAAAACTTCTGCCGCGATTGTTTTATTTTTCTTATGGATATTACAAGACAGAAAATAACGCAATTATAAAAAAGCAAAACTAGATCAGATTAATGCCTATTTCCAATTACTTTATGGTTCTCATTCCTTTTGTTGCGGAGCAATTCCCTTTCGTTTAATTTTCCCGCGATACTTTACCACGATAAGGTGGGAGGAAGGAGAGGCCTTCTTAGACAATCTCATCGGATTTGCTAGAATTAATTCAGCTGAAATGTATCACACACCTCTATCTATCGACCGACTCTATCCACATAAATGTGAACTGTCCGCGGCCATTTTGTCATCCCTAATCTACCAAATCTGCTGTATTAACGCATTTTAACTCCTTAATTACGCTTAAGTCCTTAACTAATCGTAAACCCTTAACTAAGCTTAACTATTGCAGCAGCAGCCCATCTACCACCGGAAGATCAACTCGGAAGCTCATTTTGAGGAAACCGGCTGTGTTGTCACACTCTACCTGAAGATATGCTGTTGCACCACGGATTTCTGTAATACAACTGCCACATATTCTCTGGCGGTTCCGTTGTTAGCGCTCGTTCTCCATAGGTTGTTATCGCCATAGGTTTCTCATTAATTAACTGTGTTTCGTGAGACGAGTAACACGCGATAAAGGGTATTCGTTCCTCTGTCTATTTACTGTTCCAGAACTACATCAATAGGTGTTCCCCAACAACAAGGAAATGTGCAACATCACAATTCAATTTGACACACGGAGACAAATCAAGTGACTACTAAGCCAGTTATTCATCGTAAACAATGTGTGTTGAAATTTGCGAGGGACCTTTGGTCCTGGAGAGATGTGCGAGTCGAAAATGGCACATCGCGCTACGAAATAGTGTGCTGAATTGAGAGAAGTGTGGGGGAGTTGAGATGGCAATCTGTGCGACGCGGGAACGGCACGGATGCTAAACATTGGCACAGATCGCATCTTACGCCTTCTCAATTGCAGACAGTGAAGTGTTCATTGTCATTCTCTTCGTTTACGTGACTACAACCATGAATCCTCTGCTGTTCCTAATCGCAGTGCCGTTCTTTCTTCTTCTCGAGCAGGTGAATGATGATTGCATGAACTATCCTACGCCAATAATACTCTGAACAAAGGTATGACACAGTGTGACACTTTTTAGCACTTTTTGGCAATTTCTGATTTTCACCTAGGAAACTGATAGTGAAAAGTTATTCCGCAAAATGAGCTTATTCGAGGTGAAAATCAGAAAGTGCCAGAAAAAGTGCCGCATTGTGCCACACTGTGCCACATCTCTGTTCAGAGTATTGTTGGCGTACGATATAAACTTCACCCCTCTCGTCCCGTTTTTTGGTCATGCACATAAGAAATCAGTTATCTAGCACACTGACGAGAAGGATGGAGTACCTTTCCCCCTCAAACCCTCAAATGCTTTTGCCTGTCGTCGTACTACAATAGTGGAACCGCGGCGCAACTGCTGGATTGGAACTATCTCTCGTGTCACTAATTCCGGCTCATTCTGGAACACATGATATTCTACGCCCCATTCCCGCCTTCGAATTAGCATCATCTATAATTATTATGCTTATTTCAGACGGAATGCCAGTTTATTGACGAGATTGTCGACGTGGGCGATATTATGAAGGGCACTTTCTCCACGTGGGAACGGATCTACATGTGAGTACTGTGAGAGGAGAGCGAAAGAGCGTGGAAAGTGGCAGCAAAGGAAACGAACAGGTCTCTTGTTTCCGCAAACTCTTCTTGCCTTTGTATGTTTGAGCCTATGCTCGTGAAACACCATCTGTAATCTTTCTCCATTAATCATTGTTACAAATTTTAGGTGGGCAAAAATTCGCAATGACGTGGACAAAAAGCTTGCGTTGATGTCAAAGGCGTCGAGAGGTAAATTAAACTTTTAATTAATATTTTTTTAAAATTATAATTTTTAGGCGTGGCGAAACTGCTGGACACAGTGATGACGAGCAAAATGAGCAGGGAGAAGATGAGGAAGCGAGTGAGAACTTATGATTTTTTTATAAAATTAATTTAATTTAGACGATAAGAAAATATGCGTAGATTTTCTAGATCTTACGAAAAGCGACCATTAAGCCTTACTATAATGTATGCGGAAAAATAATATTATAAACGACAATTAACTAATTTCAATTAGTCATATTGCATTATTGCAGATCGAGAAGATTCTACAAATGCTTCCTGCCGAAATTCGAAAGGAACTGGAGGTCGCGAGGCCGAGGAGACAGGGCAAATTGCTTTCCTTCGATGAACTGGCCGATATTTTCGGCGTCAAGTGAAAATAAAATCAAAATTCGATTGTATTTTTAAGCCAATACCCTATTTTTTGTATAATTGGACGAAAGACGAAATCATCACAAGGCACTGCGCATACTTTCACTCACTTTCACGATAAAGATCCTGCCGTCCAAATTCGCATTGTTTATTGCAATGCTAAAAAGGAATCACAGTGTTCACACGTAGACAAATAGAGGGTACAATTTAATACTTGTGACTTTTGAGCATGATGTTTCGCGCTTGGCGATGATCTTTTTACAAGAGAGTCTTAGCAATGTCGAATTTAAAAAAGGGACAGATCTAGATCGTTTTCTTCCTTGCGCGTCTGAGTTATGCCTTATTTCGAAGCTGTGCATTAGAGTGCGAAATGTGAGACCACGGTCTCTTCATTTCGTACACTCTCTCACCTACCGACCGGTCGAGTGTGTGAGAAGAGGAGTGCGTGATCTCACATTTCGCACTCTACTGTGCATAGAATTGCAAACGCGTTTACAGCACTGATTTTTTAATAAATATAGATGTCAATATGAATTAGATATAACATATTCAATTAGTTCATTCAACTCAACATAACGTGAACGATTTAATCAAAATATATTTCGAATGACTGTGATTTTTTGACTTTTTTGATGGAGATGTAGAAATTCTGTGTTCACGAGTTGACAGATCTTAATTATTACATTTCTTGAGTAATTGAATCATGCCTTATTTCGAAGCTGTACATCTCATCATCGCGCGTTTGCAACACTGAAAAAGATATTTAAAAGTAACGTTAATTATCAACGAGCCGTAATCGCAAACAAAAAAAACATTATTGTAACCATTCTGATTTGAGTAACATGTATGCGCATAAATCTAGGCAATCAAGGGGTCTTCCTGTGTCTATTGTAGGCTTCCATTCCATGTTCTCATAAGAGTCGAGCGTTTTCTTTTGAGAATATTCGGGACAAAAGAAAATCATTGTTTTCTTATGTCTTGGAAATTGTCTAATTTTCTCCCGATTGCTTTCATAAAATAATAAGTAAAGTACCTTGCACTGAGTAGCCGTTCACAATATCGACCTGCGGTATTTCTTTAATTAGCGATGCAAATAACACCTCCAGATTGCGAGAACAGATAATCTTAAATGTTTGAATGCCTTTCACTATTTCAATATTTATTGTTGTTTGGAGCATGTGCAAGTGATAACATTGGCACTATCATTTCGCGCACTTTTTCCCATAATCCCTTACCGGAGGCGGATTCACTCACATTGTACAGTCGATTAGCGACTGTAGCGCTTAAACTTGTACTGCTGTTCTTCGTCAGCACTATTTCACGAACCCCACGTGAGTACATCTCAATAACAAAATCCAGCAAATCCGATTCTGCCGCATTCAATAGCCCATTGTAGCCCATTGTCAATAGCCCATACTCATGCTCGAGTTCTAGCCTCTGGACTTTTCCCGAGATGTCCAATATAAATTCTCCTGAAATTACGGTATTTTATCGATTGCCGGAAATGATTGAACTGACTTGGTTCGTCCATCGAGTGGTCCTGCGATCTACAGATGAACGAGCGCACGGAGCAGCTATCCAGCAATCGAATGATGTGTTCTCTGAAACAAATTTGACATCGAGCAAAGCTCTACCAAAAAGAATAGCGAAGTGGATCACATTCCCACAAAGAAAAAAAAACTCTATTTCTCATAAGTCAAAATCCAGGGGAATCGATAATGATAAAAAGAGAATGAATGAGAGAAATATCTAAAAACTCCTTCTTACCAACCCAAGGGCCGAAACCTCCATCCACGATACTTAGGAAGTCTCACATTCACTCTCTCTTATCATAGTAGCGGCACAATATCAAGAATAATTAAAATCCGATATTCAATTTAATTATCTTGCAATTATGCAAAAAAAACGTAAACTGACCCGATATCCTCTTTCATCACTGCGACATCTAATTCAAGAACGTCGATATGCTTCAAATATTGCAGAATAATGGCTATCTCAAAATTTGAATCCTGCGAAATTTGGACATAATCGACTGTTGAGCTGAAGCACCCCAAAAATCGATTGATTTCCGCCTCGCCTTCTAGATCCTCGAATAGAATACGAACAATCTGAAAACTTTTTTTTAAATTGTATTAGATCATTCCGAAAAGTAATAGCATTTTTTCTGCAAATATGAGATGTGATGTGTATGCCAGGGTTATCATTCAGGTTCGACAGAATATTACTACTTAACCTAAAACGACAAGCCCTGTCTGTCTGTGAGTGAGTAAAACATGAAAATCGATAAATCAATCAAAACTACCGTAACCTACAGTACCCTCCGATGAGTTCGGTGGGTCAGACCGCAGGTCAGATTCATGATTTTTCTCAAAAACATGAAAATCGATAAATCAATAAAAACTACCGTTACCTACAGTACCCTCCGATGAGTTCGGTGGGTCAGACCGCAGGTCAGATTCGTGATTTTTCTCAAAAACATGAAAATCGATAAATCAATAAATACTACCGTAACCTACAGTAAAAAGTTCGCTGGGGCAACCACACTTCCTTGGGTCAGATACATGATTTTTGTCAAAAACACGAAAATCAATAAATCAATAATCAATAAATCAATCAATACTACCGTAATCTACAGTAACCTCAAAAAAAGTTCGTTGGGGCAACCACACTTCCTTGGGTCAGATACATGATTTTTGTCAAAAACACGAAAATCAATAAATCAATAAATACTACCGTAACCTACAGTACCCTCCGATGAGTTCGGTGGGTCAGACCGCAGGTCAGATTCATGATTTTTCTCAAAAACATGAAAATCGATAAATCAATCAAAACTACCGTAACCTACAGTATCCTCCGATGAGTTCGGTGGGTCAGACCGCAGGTCAGATTCATGATTTTTCTCAAAAACATGAAAATCGATAAATCAATCAAAACTACCGTAACCTACAGTATCCTCCGATGAGTTCGGTGGGTCAGACCGCAGGTCAGATTCGTGATTTTTCTCAAAAACATGAAAATCGATAAATCAATAAATACTACCGTAACCTACAGTAAAAAGTTCGCTGGGGCAACCACACTTCCTTGGGTCAGATACATGATTTTTGTCAAAAACACGAAAATCAATAAATCAATAAGTGCTACCGTAACCTACAGTAAAAAATTCGCTGGGGTAACCAAACTTCCTTGGGTCAGGTAAAAAGTTGCTACTACGCCACGAAGTGGCGTAGTGGCAACTTTTTGGACCAAACTGTACCCGGCGACTGAAGTCCCCCTGGACCGAACTGTACCCGGCGACTGAAGTACCCTTGGACCGAACTGTACCCGGCGACGGAAGTCCCCCTGGACCGAACTGTACCCGGCGACTGAAGTCCCCCTGGACCGAACTGTACCCGGCGACTGAAGTCCCCCTGGACCGTACTTTGAAAACGTAGTGCGCTTAACCTCCACTCACCCCGCTAGTTTCGACTTATTTGGGCCGTTGACTCGGAATTGAAACATTTTCAATTAAAATATAAACTCACATTTCCCCGCTTCTTTTTATGTGCGTGTCCTTCCAAGAATATATCTCTCAGACCCTCGAAGCGAATCAAATCATCTTTATGCGCTTGGACGCAAATGTCCCATAATCCTGTTTCATCCTGAAAGACGAGTTGTCACTCAATAAAGTACCAAGCCATTTAGCCCACACAGAAATCAAAACCTAGACACTGTAATCTGTCACTGTAAATTGTAATCACAGAATAAGTTCAGTTGAGGATGATAAAAAGCGACGCACAAATTGATTAAATTCCAGTCGCATCATGGCCGGGAGATACTTTGGTTTCGAAAATTCGCGGACAATTGACAGCCACGATTTACTAACCTGAAAATTTAATTTCTATAACTTTCTGAATTTGTTTTGAATTTGCGTCCAGAACACCGTAGTAGGCAAAAAAGAAAAAAAATTAAGTTTAATGATTTTTTTAAGTTTAATGATTAAATAAACGCTTACTTGTCGGATCGTGGGCATCGAATTGATTGCAAAGTAGAGAATTTTGCATTGAATTTCGACCGGGAGACGATCGAAGGCTGACTGTTCATCGGCGCGACGATCACCTTGATCGTTATCAACTTTGCATCGCTTTCGAGGTGGACTGTCCATAATAGCCAGGTTACGTAAAATAGAAAAGGGTTGCACAACGAGAGATGAACCGCAATCTCTCGTTGAGCGATAATGAAGAAGATTGGACCCAAATTGAATGAATAAGCGATGACGCGGCGTTTCTTTGTGACATGGTCCAAAAGAACGCGCTCTCGGGTACGATACACCGGTGATATCATGAAGGTACTGGGAGCGGCGTGTCGCATAATATACCGCGTACCGCGTTTCCTCGTGACTCGCATAAATATTATATTATTAATATAATATTTATGCGAGTCACCAGGAAACGCGGTACAATAAGATAAATTAAAAGAAAGGCACGAGTCATTATTGGACAACAACAACAAAAGCAAGAAGGTCACTCATTTTCAGGGAAACTGCTCAATTTTCAGGATTTTGAGTATAGCCTTGCACATCACGCCTTGTATACCATGTATTGTGTCATGTATGCTTTTGCCATGCAAAATTTACATTCTGTGATTTGTTGTGTATGAGTGAGAAGAAATTAATCAGAGGCAACGATTCATCGGGCAAAAATCACGACATAGATGGAAAAGTCGAGCAAAAACCGATGAGAAGATGGAAGTTGGCGTTGCGTCTCGAGAACTGAAAGTTAATAATTCCTCAAATGAACCACAAAATGGTCATTCTCTATCCTTATATTAAAAACGTATGATTTGTTATTATGTTGTCCTTTTACAAGATATTGCGCTATTTATGAAAGAGTAGTAAAGCTCACTTCATCCCTAGTTAGAGTCTGAACCATCTCGTATTGTGGTGGCGCAGGCCGGTGAAGTTGAGAAGGAGAGTTCTGTTGTGGTAACGGTGCATGATTGAATGATGGTTGGGTGATACGAGTGCCTCATTTTATACGAAGTTCGGCGGCGCAAAGTTGTTATCAAACCATTGCACCAGCAAATATTGTTGTTTTGCACAATACGCAGTTCGGGTTGATTACGAGTTGTAGTCAGGGGTAAATATCAAAGTACGGGAGAACAGTCGACGGGTGATCATAAAATCAGCTGATAGAGTAATGCAATCAGACAAAATCGGCGGTTTTGCATAGTGTGGCGTAGAGATAAGAGGTATTTCCATAGACTGAGCGCGATATAAAAGCAGACTGATTCTCATTCCAACCATCATTCAACCATGCACCGTTTACCACAACAGAACTCTCCTGCTCAACTTCACCGGCCTGCGCCACCACAATACGAGATGGTTCAGACTCTAAGGAGGGATGAATGGTGTGAGTTCAACACCTTCTATTTCAATGATACTTTATTCCAGTCTAATCTGAGGTTCAATTTAAGTATCTCACTCGTTTCAGAAGCAACAACGACTTCTTCCATCTTCGGTTTTTACACGACAGCTTCTATCTTTGTCGTGATTTTTCTCCGAATAAATCGTTGCGCCCCTAATCTCTTGAGCTGTAACAGTATGATCATTGCAAAACAGAAAATATTAGCACACAGACCTGGATTCGAATCACGGGCCTTCCGCTTTCCGTTCCTTGAGCCTACTCGGCAATGACTAGAGTTTACTCAGAAACAAGTTGATGCGGTAACAGTGGCAATGTAATACAACAATGCGTCTCTTGTGTAGACGTTTTCCCACATTACGCAAACCATGCACTCGGAAATGTAAAAAAATGAGAGTTCGTCCATGTTTTTTTTTAAATTCACTGAGGGCTTCCTTCTCCTCATGATATCAATCAATACATAGATACATATGATAAATAAGTAAAATCATGTGCGGGGTTCCCTTGTTGGAAAAATTAGGATATTGGAAATGGTTTCATTTTCCCCTCATTTCCAATAACCCTCATTAATCGAGCGGTTAACTATTGGAATTGATCTGTTATTGGAATTCCAATAAGAAATGGAATCCCAATAACAGAAGTCACCTTCAATGATGTCTAAGCACGTGTTTCCAAATAGTGATATCTCGAAAGATCAGTACAGATCATGATTACTAATTCAAATACTGTATTTTCTTGAAGCAGACAATGATTTTATTTCAATCACTCCCTTGTCACAACTCTCGTAGTAACGCGTCTGTCGATGGTATCAATTCTCTGACTCTCAGCTGTGAAGTTACAGCTTTACAGTATCTCCCACCATGCGCGTGAAACTATTTGAATTCTAAAAAAACAGCAAAAGGAATTTCCGACGATCGGATTCGAACCAGAAACATTGAGAAGAGAAGCAACCGCTAACCCGACTGAGTCACGATAGACATGTGAAGCATACTCGCAAGATGAGTGAACGACGCAGATGAAATGCGCAATTGTTTTGATTTTTTTGTGAATCAGATCGTTAACATGTTTCCGTTCAAATAAGGTCTTCAATCTTCAAATAGTATTTGTTCTCTAAACAATGCTGTTGAACTTTCTAGCTATTAGTCATAAACAAAGTTTGGGAAATCCAGAGGTTCTGGACTACTAATTATATTGATTAGAGCACGGTAGAGTACTAATACTGCTAAAGTCACAAAGATTGAAGCCGGAAAGACGGTTTTTCTTATTGGAATTCGAACAAGAAATGGAAGTCCATTAACCGCACAACGCGCCTTATTGGAACTAATGGAACAATGGCGGCCTTTGTTCACTCTTTTTGGAATTCTGGAATCATTTCCAACAAGCGAACCCTAGGTGCGACACAAATCATGGAGGCGAATTTGGGAATAGTATGGGGCAATTTTCGGTACTTTTGATGTTGCCCCCACTTGGAGGACCAGTGGGGGATAATAGACCAGTGGGGGATAATAAAAAAAACAAGACGCTTTTTTCTGGGAGAGATTAGTCATCTAGTGCGGTCGGTCTGTTCGAGAATGGGAGTGATACTCTCACCTAAATTGGGTGTTTATATTGTCCCTTTAAAGAATGGCTCTCCAACCAATCCTTCCACACTCTCTAGTTTCGGAGAGCAATCGAAAGAACGCGTGGAATGAGGAGAGAATCTACACGTAGATCAACTTCTCGTCTATTCACCATGAACACCAATGAGATAACTTGCGCTAAGAAGCACTTGCACTCAGAGAAATCTCTGTCATATATGGCTCCTGAACTGCGCTTGTATGTCATATATAACATACTGTATGTCATATCAGAGACTATCTGAGAGGATCGAGATACGGCCGTACAAGGAAGCTTAACCTATGCTGGAAAAATTACCCTAGGGCATACTTCACGCGTAGAAACCGAAAATCGACCTTAGAAGTTCTGATTCTCAAACCCGGCTGAGATATGCCAGTGGGTATGAGAAAATGGCAAAAAAATATTTCGAGAAAGACCAAAGACCCCTATATAGCTATATATTATGAAAGCTCATCTGAAAAGAAGCATTTTCGCTGTTGAACATGTCTTTCTAACTATTATTTGAAAAAAGTTAGAAATTTTTTAAAGATTGAAATTTTTTTTAAATATTTTTATTGGTTGCCAGTGGGTTTCTTTGTAGCTCATTCGATTCTACGTGAAAAGATACGTTTGTGTAATTTTTTTAGCCTGATTTGACTTACAGGTACTATTTTTAAAAATTAGTCTAATTAGCCGCATAAGCGTATTTTTAGTAAACGCGAACAACCAAACCAAAGCATTTCTCCTCGTATCGATGCTAATCGTGCTTAAATACTATTATTTATTAATGCGAATATTTTTCCATTAGATAATTTGTGTTTACAACGTTTTATAGGCATCTGAATAAAATAAAACGCAATAAATTCTCCGAAAAAACTATTTCGTATATATCATTTTCCATCGCTGATCTACACTGTCAGATTGGTCACAAATCGTGTATCAATCTTTTAAATGATTTTTGAAGCGTGTCGCTCAATTATTGACTATAAATCGGTAAGGCAAATAACGAGAAAACAAAAGAAAAATTTTGACATTTCAGAAATTTTCAATTTTATGACTTCTTTTGCCTCTAAAACTGCGAAATGAGCAAACAAATTCAAATCGAGAACAAATATTTTTTCAACAATAGATATTCGAGGTCAGGGCAGAATTTATTAAAGGGTCATGGGCATGCGAATGAAGTGAATTTTATATAAAAATGCCAGACATCCGATAATAACAGATTTTAAATTTCTATAATTTTTTACTCAGCTTTTCTCACTATATTCTAATGGAAAATGAAGAAAAAACTAAATTTTTATCATTTATTTACAAATAGTTATTTTAATTAGAAATTCGCCTCAGGAACGGTGAATCGCCAATTTCTGAAAAAAACAGAAAGCTATTTATTTTGATCGGAGAATCAAATTTCGATACAAAAAGAGGAGTGTTGGTGTTTTGACCGCACCCGGATTCAACGCGCTCAACCGAATTTTATGAATTTGAATTGTGGTGTAGTCGCTACTTTAACTCGCTGCTGTAGAAAATGTAAAACTTGGAAAAAAATTATAATCTTTAATAAGCTGCAGTTTTTAGCATTCTTCCGGGAAGAGACTTATTTTTTACTGCAAAAAAAATTATTTTCAAATGAAAGAAAATATTTTTCTTTTTTTAAATGAGAATATTTTTTTCGGATTCAATACTAACAACAGTATATTAAAAAAATTTTTTTTTGAAAATAGTTATAAATTAGCGACTAAACACAGTAGAATAGGGCCAGCCGTTTCTCATTTTCCATTAGACTATAGTGAGAAAAGCTGAAAAAAATATGAAAATTAAAAATATGTTATTATCCGATGGCTGGCCTCTTTAAATAAAATTCACATCATTCACATGCCCAAAAGAGAAAATATTTTAAAAAAGAATACTGTAAAGATGTGAATTTATAACTCATTTTTCTTGTTTTTTTTTCAAGTTAGTTCATATTTTTGCTATTTGAAATTGCCTTAATGTCGATTTGAAAAATCTTGTACCGTGAAATCGCAGAAATAAAACGAAACAAAATTTTTCAGCTACCACAGTACACTAATCAATATTGAAGATCAGGGTGACCCTTTCCGCGTTTATAGTAAATTTGGGGCTTAATGTGGGGT
>BTSY01000127.1:0-27898 GCA_036245785.1 Pristionchus fissidentatus
TATTATTTAATTTTTTGTTCTGAAATTTTGCTAATACATTACAGAATGGTCCTGTGTCCTTACTCGGTTTGCTCTCAGTCTTTTCAGTCAGATGAGGACAGACAAGCACATCTAAAGTCGGAGCATATTGGAGACAATGGGAAAGTAAGTGGGAGAAATTACGTAAATAATAAAGAAATGATATTTCGCAGTTGGCGATAGTCTGCAAAGAGTGCGCCCAGCTGTCGTTCTCAAGTCTGCGAACATATCGGAAACACTACAACTGCAAACACGCTCCACAAAGAGGTTCATATTTATCGTTTCTTGATATTATAATGGTGAACATGAATGATGTGATGAATTTTCTAAAAGTATAAATCGAATCGGCCGAGAAGATTCGCGCAAAAAAATCATCTCGTCACATCTGCAAAATTATACACGTTTCATGATATTTTTACTCCTATTTACATAATTTTTTCTAATACCAGACAAACTCTTTAGTAAAAATGTGGAGTCTGTTCCACCGAATTAGGCAAGCCTACTACCGTACACTCACTTCTTTCCAAAAATATCCTTAGTACAGATTCCATATCCCACTAAATACCGTACCTGCTGTCCCGTCTGAGCCTCCGCGAAGAACATCTTCTTGATCCGATAGTCAATCGAGGGTCAATAGTCAACCTGCAGTCATCGTCAATCGTCAATCGTCAACCGTAAAGTACCGTACCCCTGACTCCTCCGAGTACACTCGCCTCGCCTTGCTCCTCTCTTCCTCCTCCTGCTCAACGTCGCAATCACTCATGCGCGACTGTCGCTCCGCCTGTGCAATTGATATCGTACTGATGTACCGTAACACTCTCTAATGCCATAGCTCTAAAAGTGGGTTGAATTCGATCTGACAGGTTCGGGTACAAGGCGATTACCTGGAGCCGTGATACCCACACTGTTTTGTAGCTACCATTGCCCCAATCAATTAAAAACCTGAGGCGAATTGTGAAAATCTGCGGCACTCGGAAATAACCCTGCCCGACTGTCAAAAATGCATTTCCTAGTGCAAATTTATTTCGCGAAAAAATCGTGCCCTCCCGTGCAGCGAGCCAATAAGCGATATTTTTGTTAGAAAGAGGACCATCAGAGGAATCGAAAAAGCTAAAGACCGGCAGGTTTTTCTTCCTGGAAAAATTCTAGTAAAAATAATTTAAATCCGTCGATTTGACTTTTTGACCTATGTCTAATGCTGAGCAAAAATCAAAGGGTGCAATTGCACCCAGGTGCAAAAATGTTAGGGGGTGCAAAGAAAAAATTTGAATTCCCGCAATTATCGATTTTTGTTTATATCTCGGCTCCCGTTGAAGCTAACACCACAAAACTTCGAATTTAAGTTATTTTACACGTCGAGATCTTGGAAACGAAATTTTGTGTAGCTAAGTTCGCCGGGAGCAGAGATATAAGCAAAAATCAATAATTGCGGGAATTCAAATTTGAACTTTGCACCCTATGATTTTTGCACCCCATGAAATTTGCGCAGCATTACAGTATGCCCGCAAATTCAGTAGGGCATGGCAGGTCAAAATTTAAATGTCATTCCTATGCAAAAGGGAGCGCATTTGAATCTGACCTATCGTACCTAGCTACCGTATTCCCTCTCTTGCCTAACGTACCTTGAGTGCGCGCTCGTCGTCCACCAGCTTCTCGTGCACTCTGGCCGTAAACTCGGCGGCAATCGAGCGGGCAACGGGCGCGGCATCTCTTCGCGTCACCTCAATCTTCTCCTCCTCGCAGCTCATCTGCAATGAATACCATGTTACCGTACCCTCGCGATACCATAACCCTGGCCACCGTGACACTAGTTTAATTCACCGAACCAAGCAACCTCTCTTGTATAGAATAAGAGGAGACCGCTAGATTCACGCATTGAGATGAAGACTGCTAGTCTTACCACGGGTTGCATGGTCTGGTAAATGGAAGAAGTGCCGAAATAAATGCCTGGGTCTTCAAGTCCGCGACGCAACCAATACCGTTCTACCGTATACTCTAGATACCGTAACCCTATAACAACCGTACCTGGCGTGTCTTCTTGTCCATGACGCAGTCGATTACGTCATCATCATCATAGCCATCCTCGTATCCCACGGGCGGCGTCACTGTCGAACGCACCGTATTCGCCGCGTCATTACTCGCCATCAGCCGCAGTACGGTGTCCTCGTCCTCGGGCGTGTACGAGGCAGCAGTATTCACGCTCTTCCACTGAAACAAAGTCAGTCATCGATCCAACGGGGATACCGTAACCCGCCCCTCCTCCAGCTCAAGAGCTCGATTGTCATGACATTGCATGCCACGCACCGAAAAAAAAGTCAGTTGTTGATTGAAACCATGGTACAGTCATCCCTAGGATAGACAATCGGTGGCCACGCCTACCTCCAAGCTCATGTCCGTCGTGAAGACCAGCTTCACTTCTCCCGACAGGAAGCATCGACCCGACCGATCACGCGAGATACTGTAAGAGGCGCACGATCGGTCCATCGATCGCCAACAGCCGGCTACCGTACCTCATCTGGACGAGATATCTCTTCGAGTTCGGAGGTGCGAATCGAACACTGAAATTGGGCGAAAATCGAAATTGAAATTGAAATTAGGCGTCTTTCGAGATATATATCGATTATTTCGAATTTTTTTGCTATCCTATTGTGTTAGTATTGCTCCATAATAGGGTGAGCTGAACGACTCGATCATTCGTGAGAAGACCCCCTCATTGTCGGTGATAAAAGAGTCGTCGACTGTCATTCTCGTCGACTGTTCGCGACTTTTTGCACTATGACCTTTTTTTGCACTCACAGTAACCGGGATTACTCATATCTATCAAAATGGACTCGGGATTTGTTGTACAAGGTAGTACTCGAGTGGTTATTGAACGGACGGCATACGGTATTCTCGATACGACATTGCCGGTACCGTAATCAATCATACAGTAATCGGAATTTATGAAATCGGGCACGGGACCTCTTGGTAGCGCCGACCCTACGCCAAGTCATTGTGGAGAGGGAGTGAATGGAACAGTCGCGATTGTTTCAGTAACCATTTGACTCCCGAATGAAAAGTGTCATTCGACACCGACTTTCACCGATTGCACTTGGGCGAAATTAAACGACTGCAAAAGAGTCGGCGAATCACCATTTAGCACACCCTACTCCATAAGATCAAAGCAGCACATGATATGATCGCGCATCTCGAAATCAGCGGGTTACATGCACGTGTTCCAAAAGATTTAAATCGAATCAAGGGAATGCTACAATTCGAATCCACTCTCCTACCGTACCAACCGATGCCTGACTGTATGCCCGCAAATTCAGTAGGGCATGGCAGGTCAAAATTTAAATGTCATTCCTATGCAAAAGGGAGCGCATTTGAATCTGACCTATCGTACCTAGCTACCGTATTTCCCTCTCTTGCCTAACGTACCTTGAGTGCGCGCTCGTCGTCCACCAGCTTCTCGTGCACTCTGGCCGTAAACTCGGCGGCAATCGAGCGGGCAACGGGCGCGGCATCTCTTCGCGTCACCTCAATCTTCTCCTCCTCGCAGCTCATCTGCAATGAATACCATGTTACCGTACCCTCGCGATACCATAACCCCTGGCCACCGTGACACTAGTTTAATTCACCGAACCAAGCAACCTCTCTTGTATAGAATAAGAGGAGACCGCTAGATTCACGCAGTGAGATGAAGACTGCTAGTCTTACCACGGGTTGCATGGTCTGGTAAATGGAAGAAGTGCCGAATAAATGCCTGGGTCTTCAAGTCCGCGACGCAACCAATACCGTCCTACCGTATATTCTAGATACCGTAACCCTATAACAAAAATCCATGATGAGAAACACCCTATTGACTCTCGAATTCTCTGACTCTGACGCTAAATTTGAACGTCTAATGTACTACCCATCCGCCACATCCCGATTGGAAAAGTTCTTACCTAAAGTATTTAAGTAGTTGTCATGTGCACGGCTTCATCAATTCATTGTTAGTTATTGTCAAACACGGACTAGTGATATATGTAAATTACCCTGCGTATGCAAGAAATTATAACAGGCCGCACTCATTCTAAAACAAATTGCGTAACCGATCCATGGTCAGTTCACTACCCCACCCCGCACTACTGTTTCGTCGACATATTATTAGCAGACGCACACTATACAATTAATTTCACCTTAGCCACTTCAAGTAAATAAAACAACATACAAAAATGATGGGAATTCGCAAATCGCACTCTAATTCCCCTCATTTCCACTAGCAATATCTTCTCTACACCCACTCACCATCTGCACTCGGGAATGGCGTGTCTCCGTATCTCCCTCTTCTCATATCCTCCCTGCCGACGCAAGTGGCTACCGTATCAGCCACCGTCGACGCGTGCAAGGCGAGCACCGACGGACACGCTGCAACATCATACCTTTCCGGACCAGAGGAAATCAATTAAACAATTACCGTAATCGTACGAATCGATGCGACCTCCAGCTAATCGAGCCACCCCATTATATTATCATTTCAATAATAGTTTGTATAATAATTGGGCAGTCTCTAGTAACATCATTAATAGACAAATACAAGTGGTGCATACCTATTATTGGAGTTCCACATTGATCCAGAAGTACAGCTCGGCAAACCGCGAGTGACAAAGTGGAGAGTGGAGAGAAAGATACTGCCTGCAGAGATAACTCAGTAGATTTTGAATTAACACTGTAACAGACCATTAGAGTACCCCGATTACTGTATTTCCCACCTCTAAAGCAATCACACTGAGCGTACCTGTTATTATTTATTTAAAATAAAAATTATAAAATGCAATTTAAGTTTAATTATTTTTAAAAAACCTATATAATTTGGAATAAAATACATGCATTTCAACGCCATTTCAGACTCTCCCGCTATTCCGATCCCGTCTCCTCTCCCCGTCTACTCTCCTCCACCATCTCCTTCTCACTCACAGAATCCCGCTCCTCCACCCATACCCATTCCGTATATCCCTCCTCCGCGGTCAGACCCTCGTGAAGAAGATCCCGCATTCAAACCCTCATCGGAAGCTAGTGAATTGATAGAATCGATGATTTTATCATTCATGGCCGATCCCACCACGAAGATAAGCACAATCGACCTGGTCGTATCTGTGGTTCGCGAGTGTCTCTCATTGACCAAATATATGAGCACGAGCGAGTTGGAAAGTCTCATTAATGGCACGGATTGCTTTGTAAACGATTATCGGAGGAAAAGATGATGGAAACACGGCCATTTTACACGGAAGCCAGAAGAGCATTATATGGGAGACTACGAGGTATAACAGTAGAAAGATCAGACTTAATCGAAATGAACTATTGTAAATCGCTAAAAATATAATTGTAATTTAAGACTGTGGAAAGAGACGAGAATGATGTGGAGATGCGAAAGATGCAATCTTTTTACGCATATTATCTACCCCTGAAGCAGCAGTTGAGCAAACTGGTGGAAATTCCAGAGGTGCAGTATATTTATTGTAAAAGATTTTTATAAATAAATATATAAAAAATATGTATTAAATCTAATTCAGATCAAGCAGTCTCTATTCCGCAATGAGAACCCCACCGGATACGGTACACTGAGAGATGGAACGCTATTTCAAGAAGCTCAGAAGTCCCTCGCTCCTGGTCGAGTCCTACTTCTTAGTGTTTTGGAGCGATGACGCGACCCCGTTCAATGGACTCTCCTCCAAATCTTCCCCGTACTCGCTATGTTACGTATTCTTTCGAATTGGCGGTCTCCCCTCCTATCATTCCTCAGCTAGGAGATATCACTCACTTTACGCTACTATGCACTCCTCTGACCACACAGCCCTTAATTTCACCCCACTTCTCGACCTCCTCGCTAAGGAACTGACCAGTATTTGTGCTGATGGTGTAGCTGGAGAAGATCTTGACGGCAATCCTGTAGTCTTCTCTCCCCGAATCCTGTCGTGGTGTGGCGACAACAAGTCTAAAAACGAGTGATGGGATTCTGCAGATGCTTCACCTCTGGCCAGCCATGCAGGTGAGTAATAGACAGGATTACACATTCGATATTTGTCTAACTAAGACAAATGCTGAACATACACATACACAATTAAATTTATTTAAAAAAATTGATTTTCCAATTATGAGCAGCCATAAGCCATACTTATTAATTCAAAATCAAGCCCTATTATTTTTAATTATTAAAATTCATGGCTAATTCGTGAAATATGCAGATCATGTACCGCCTTCGTATGCGATTTCGATCGGATTACTTACGGTATCATCTCTTGATCTACGGGACACTGCAGCGTACGAGGAAGCGTGTGAATGGCTGGACGAACAGAGAGAGACGGGAGATGTTGCACCTACAAAGGATGGAATAAGGTACTTATCAGTTGTCATACTGTATTCACAATAATATTTCGAAGGAGTCGTACTTCACTATCTACGATACCCGATTACGATGTGATTGGATCAGACTGCCCTGATCTAATGCACGATATTATCGAGGGAGAAGGAAGGCGAGGGGTTCGTAGTAATTAAAAAAATTTATAAAACATTTTAAACAAATTTACACCAGCAGTTTTGTATCTTTTGAGGATAGAAGTGCATATGAATGTTTCTTTTTGGCAGGTTGTCAGAGTGATCCGATTCCTGCGGAAGCAAGGCTTATCAATCGAACGATTGAATCGATTAATCGAAAATCATTGCTACGGACAAAACGACCGTCCAAATCGGCCAATGCCACTTCCTACGGGGAAGATTGCCCTCTCTTCAACACTCTCTCAGCGTGCGAGCACAAGTTGGTTAGAAATGCACTTTATAATACCGTTCCAATGGTCAAGAGAAGATTCATTTATGAAAATTTCAGGACACTTATTCGCCTCCTTCCCATCATTGTCATCAATGAATGTGTCGCCTACTCAGGTTGTCCATATTATTATTATTAATATTATAAAAATACGTATCCTGTTTAGACCCCGAGTGGACTCACTTCCTTCAACTCCGGTATCTCATCGAGCTCATCTTCGCTCCTCTTCTTCCGACGGATGGACCCAATTTGATCCAGTCGACAGTAGAGTCGTATCTACAATCAACAATCAAGGTTATCAACCGTATTTCGAATACTATTTATTTTGTGCATTTCCTTTCACAACGGTTTTCCAGATATACGGTAATGAAGAATCGGAGGATGAAGATGATGAACCGCAGCCCAAGAAGAAGAAGACTGAGAACTGCGTCGTATTCAAGACCCATAACCTTCTACACTACGCTGAGAAGGTTACATTGCACGGCCCCTTGATTCATATGTGGTCAATGCCATTCGAAGGAATGTGCTCCTATGCCAAGAGACACTCCTATGTCTCACAAAATACGATTAATATGCCAAAATCGATGGCATATCGTTATGCCGCACTCCTCAGTAATGACAAAGAAAAACCATACACTGAGCACGTATTGAGTGGACCCAAGGCCACCCAACTAGTTCAATCTGACCCTCTCGATTCGTGCATTTCCACGCTATTATCGTCAGATACTGTAAATACTTACAGAACTCTTGTTTTCAGAGGTACCGACTATAGGAAATACGACATTGTTATTACCTCAGTAATTTCTAAGATTCCCCAGTTCTCTCGCATAGAAGCTATTATCTTGCGAAATGATTCCCCAATGTTCATCATAACAGAATGTATAGTGTACGGTAGGGAATCGACGAGTGGATGCTACGTCGTCGAAATGTCCACACAGGTTAGTATCTAAGAGTTTAGAAATACATTACCAATTGTACATGCCTACATGTGCAATAATTGAGATGTTTCAGGTGCGCATCCACTCGCCCTCCACGCTAGTCAGCCCATTCCCACTGGATAACTACCGTATTCCCAACTCCGATAAGTACAGAATTGCTCTCAAACATATTGTATTCTAATCCCCAAATGAAAACTACAGCTCGATCAAGTTTTCCATTTTTGAATTAAATTTGTTTTCGATTGTGAAATTTGATAAATTGACCGTTATTGTACCATCATCGACTTCGGGGAGCTAACCATACATGGGCTCGGTGATCAGAGGGTACTCAATGGAAAAGTTCAAAATGTATTTAAAGATTTTGGGAGTTGCAACTGGGTGCATTTTCTACTTTAGGACTTTCTAAATTCTTCTCTCTTTCTCGTTCCATGCCGAGCATGTTAAAACTCGTTCCATGCCGAGCATGTTACAATAGTCGTGTGCCACGAAACCACCTTGTCGTTTGATATTTCTATTTCCGATTCTATGACCCTCTCCAATGCCAATATAATGCGAACATATTTTTCTAACTATAAATAAAGTACTCACCAATACTACCACCTTCGCCGGCTGATTGTGGATACAATCGGCACACCGAGCAGGTGGTCGATGTAGTGTGCTTCGGATTTCCCATCGCCATCAGTCAAAATGGATTGGTGACGTGATGATTCTGCAAGAGCCAGAAATAAGAAAGTACACTAGCCATTGGAAATAGCTGTAATTACGCAGATACACCACACCGGCCAAACTCACAGTGGAAACACTTCGCACATGACTTCTTTTCGAAATTAGGGAGCAGGGGATTTTTTTGATCAGTTATTTGTTGAACATGATGAGAAAGCACCACTTACGAACATGATTGACTATACACAAGGCACGACGGGAATTAAATATTAGCTAGGGAATGAAACATACTCAATTCAGGGAATGAAACATAGGTTAAACCGGTTCTCGCTAGATGATAGGTACTTCTGCATGATATGTTGACCATGTCCGAAAAAGGAAATAATGAACTATTTTAGGCATTCGTCCACAAAATACCTGCGATAATCGCAGTTGACCTATCGATGCAATAGACATGGATTAGTTAAAGTATCGATTGAGATTCAAATTGTTTGTTAGCATAACGTTTTCGCTTTCACACTCCACATTATCCAGTAAATAGCTCCCGGTGTGATGTTTAAATTAGAAAAAAAGGAGCAAAAATGTGCTGCGTACCTTGAAGAGTCTCTTGTACCACAGATAGTTGAGCAGATTCGAGCAGTGGCAGGCTGAATTCATTTTAGTCGTTTAGATCTGGCGAACATAGTACTATGGGTGTATAAAATAACACAGGAAGTAATTATTTACTTATTCGGGTTGCGAGACGAATGACGGGTGGCGACGGGGAGTACGCAGGAAGTGGCCGTCCGTGAATTTGCCAGCATCCTGGACACACAAATATTTAAATAAGCAGACACAATTCATAAACAGAGGGCCCGATGAGGAGCGCGGGTACCGCACCAGCCTTTCCATCGGGCTACGCAGTGGGCTCTATAGAAAGAAAGGAACACAACGAGAGTCTTACTAACAATCGTGAAAAAGGCTCTGCGCGCAAGACAACCAAATAGAGAGACACAACAGCGGTCAAGCTAACGTTAGCGTCCGATTATCGCGGTATCGTCGACGCTAGCGTTACCTTAGTGTCAGTTTGCGATAAGAGATTAAGAATGCGACTGTTAAAGCACGTTGCGCGCGTCAAACTGAGCACAATGAAAGCAATTTCAAAGATTTTTTTTATGAGCTACCGTAATTAAATCGATATTTTTCCCTTATCTCAGGCTAGTGGTCTCAAGTGGAAACCCCGTTTTCGAAAATCCTTGTTGGTTTTCTCATCAACACATACATTTTCTTAGTTGCTTCCATCATTTTTATCAACTATTTGCAATTACTTTTGTGCAGGTGACGTCCCCTTGCCTCATGGACGACGGCACCCGTCCTGCAAATGCCTCTGAGGCTGTTGTGAGTTTGACATTCGCTCATTATTTGCTCGGGATTTTCACGTTCATCAATCTGTTTATTTTTCAACATCAGAATTCCCTCGATAACGTCGACCCCGCCACTCTCTCTCCCATGCTCACTGCGGAGGACTTCAAAAGTTTATTAACTACGCTCCAAGTAAGAGTTGTTAATCGTTTTACATCAATATGTCATTTATTTAAGGCGACTCCCGCTGGTCGACCCATGCTAAAGGCGACAGCTGTTAAGATTGAAGCACAGCGATCTCTCTTCGTTAGTTTAATGACTATTGAGCGTCTTATTTAACTTATCAGGGCGGACACGCAGGGAATTCTACATCTGCTGCGACATCTCCCGACTCTCTCTCCAATCCAATCTCGTCAGCGTTGCATGATCGATCAATAAAGGTTTGTAATTACTCAACGAGTTCAATATTCCTGCTTTAGGCGCCAGTATACGACGATGAAGACGATGACTCTCATTCATCGTCGTCAAACTTTCCTGTCAGTTGTTTTCTCTTTTCCTTCTTATTACATCTGCCACTTTGCAGTCAGCAGTGCTTATCAAGAAAGAACCAGAACGTACTGTACTTTCTATTCATGAGGTAGAGGTTGTCGTATCTATTAGACTTATTCAAGCGATCGATATTTTGATAAATTAAATGATACTATTCATAAGATATTTTTTTCCAATTTCAGGATGAATCTACGGTACAATATCATCAGTATCAAAGAGGAGGCTGTCTCGGATACGAAATTCTGTTTCGTAATGTGAGTATCCATACTGTTGCGTCATCCCTTTATTTCACAATGTAATTCAGAACACTATCGTTTTATTTCTCAACGAAAAGCTGAGCAAGCTAACTCTCGCTGATTGTACTATGGGATCTAGATATCAAGCGCAAATTCTGGCAGCAGCTGAACACGGAGAGCTTGCTCCTCCCGAATTATTCGACGATTGCGTTCGAAACGTCTGCAACAAACTCCGTCTCAATTGTTCCAAGTAAGATATTATTTTCTTTATTATATATTTTTACTTTTTTTTATATTTTGTACTTTTTTATTTCTTTGTTTGCAATGATCCGTTTAGTGCCATTTCTCCTTCAACTCAAGAACTCAGAGCCTTCCTTCTACATATATTCAGAAACTATCCTAAGCTGAGCACGGTAAATCACCCTGTACCTGCACAACTCTCGACTTTGGTAATTATTATATTTTTAGAAGGAATTTGGTGTCAGCACTGGGTGTGCCTTCTATCGGAGGCTATACAATAAGAAGACGCGAGACATTTCGAATGGTGATCTTCCATCTTCAAGGAAAAAGAGGAAGAAATCGGGAGAGGGGATTATCGATTCAAATCAGTTAGTTTCTAATAATCAATTTTTTCGTATATTTTAACTTCTCAGAATGATGACTCCGTCTAAATTCTCTACTGAAATGCAGCAATTGAGAGGAGCAAGCAGAGGATCATCAGCATTTCTATCCATCGTCACGAAGACAAGGTTAGATCCGAAACTAGTCATAATCTAATAATTAACATTGAAGGGAATTCCGCCGCAATTGGAAGACTCAGATACCAGCTGATGTGTTTCGCGATTATCCGATAATCATCAGGGAATTCCACATCGTGAGTTGGTAGATCGATAGTATCCGTAAAGTGTCTTTCCGCAGATATCGAGCGATTTTCTTCATCGTTTCCCTTCGGCTTCTCAATTCGTCCATGTGTGGACATCATCAGTTTCTATCTCATTGAGAGCCATCGGCCAAGAATCTCTCGATTCACGGAGATTCGCAAATGTGGAAGAGAGAATGGGAGGTATGCTAGTGACTTCTAGATTTGTACCACCTTTTCTTTTGCAGAATTGTCAGCACTCGGATTTCTTGCGATCTCGCTCGTCAAGAATTGCCCGGCTTCGAAGGATTCTAGAGTAAATTCCATCTTCGAGCACTTTCCGGTTAGTAATTCATCCTAAATTAGTGTATTATTTTATAAATAGCACTCAAATTTACACTAATTTGTTAATCAATAAATATAAATCTCCTAATTAATATGTTATTGAACTAGGAACTAGTTAAGATTTTCCTTGAACTAAAATATACCAACTCCCACTAGCAAGACATGTGCAAGCCTATAATTTAACATGTGTCGCACTAGTCACCTGCTACTTTTAATAAGTGACTTTCAAGCCGAGTCCGATCCGTCTCGTGTGATTTCTACGATGCGATCATCTGGTAGAATCTCTCCTTCACTTTTCCAATTGGGAAGCGACCCCGTGTACAGATTGGCACTGGAAAGGTTCGATATTCCTATTAGCCCCTGCCCTGCCGAAGCGCTTCTCGCTCTTGTCGCTACTTATTACGCCTTCGATTATTCTTATCCGATAGGCCTCAATGACGTGTTCTCGATGATTGAGATGATTATGGGTATAAAACCATCCTGTAATTATCGATCAGTTTCGAGTCTCTACAAGAGACTGCAATAGACCCTCTAGACATTGTTGATACCCACAATTTTCGCTTGTAACATTGGATTTTGCTGCCTTGTGTCATCATATTTGTGCCATTTTTTGCCAAGTTGGTTGTTGTTTGTGAAGAGAGTTGTAATAAATTTATTTTATCGCATAGAATTGTATTAATACGGAGGAATGAAGCGAGGGCGGGGGGGGGAGGGAAAGAAGGAGGAAGGGAGCGAGGGGAGGAGGGAGAAGGGGAAGAGGGGAAGGAGGAGGAAGGGCTGAAAGGCAGAGGAGGCGGAGCCAACCGAGTGAGGGGGCGGGGACAAGCCGGATGAGCGCGCGCCTCCCGTTCTCAATATACTCACTATTGAGTATATGAATATACTCAATATTGAGTATATCATATACTCGGTGTCACATCCTAGTATATCATATACTCAATACTGAGTATATTCGCGCTCAGTGTGTTATATATCATTCAAAGCACAAAAAGTTATGCCGAAATTATTTTTTTCAAGAAGAACGAGCCTCTAGGAACGAAAATCGGTGAATGCTAAAAAAATATTTATTTTGATGATTTACTCACAGAATTTGGGTCCTAGCCGCTCATTCTTCCTGAAAAAAATATTTTCTCCATAACTTTTGATTCTCTTTCAAATGAGATATAACACAACAGGAAAAGTTGGAAAAAAAATTTCAACATTTTTTTTTCAAAAAAAAATTATTGATTTTTCAGGAGTTATTTTTTCAAGACTTTTTCATGATCAAATTTTACTATGGACCTAAGACTACAAGTAAAAAAAGTTTAAGCCCTGGTCGATCACTTTGAAAGGTAATAGAGCCGTATATCTAGCCTTACTAAAAATACCAGATTCTGAGGATGAGATAATAGATTTTCGCTCCTAGTGGTCCAATCCCTCTGAAAATATTGGATTATATATAACTTTTGACGCTCTTTCGAATGGTGTACAAGTGATTTAGGTTTAAAGCCTGAAAAAAGTTTTCCACACACTTATTGGTTGAATCTTACCTAAGAGTGGGGTCGGTCTGGTAAAGACTGGAGTACTTTCACGCACGAAATTTCCAATGAGATGTTGATAATTCAATACTACAATGAAAAATACATAACATGTGTCGGAACCACGACCTACAAATCATGGGAACAATTTTAGCCAAAAATAAGTTTCATGAAAACGTCAAAGTTCGGTGGATACGCTCATCGATTTTCGCTCCTAGTGGTTCAATTCTTCTGAAAATATGGAATTAAACATAACTTTTGATGCTCTTTCGAATGATATATAACACGACAGCAAAATAAAAAAATTGAAGAAAAAAATTTTTTTTCGGAAAAAATTATCGATTTTTCAAAAGTTGACATTTCGCGAATTTCTCACTATTAAAATTTACTTTGTACCTAAGACGCACTGTGAAAAAAGTTTGAGCCCGGATGGATCACTTTGACGGAGTTGTACTGCCCCCTCCTACGGTCTTACAGAGAATGCGTTTTAAATTTCCAAAATCTGTAAATTTTTTAAAAAATTCGAAAGAGCATCAAAAGAAAGTGTCCATTTTCTGTAAATGTATGAGAAGACCCTTAAACAATGACTCACTGGAGATGCCCAAGTCAAATACGGACACAACGAAGGCCACCATTACTGGAAGGATCAGAAAGATGAGAGGAACTATGGCCTGCAAGTACGGAATTACGGTAATATTACGGGAAATTCCTATTTGTTGAAAACCCTACCTGCATCACTAGCACTCTCGTCATTAGTTTGTGATAGTTTCTCGTCTTTTCCGACATGCAAATTCGTCGCGAGTCTCGGAGAAGTACGAAAATATGCAGAGTTAGCTCAAAATGAATAATACTAATATGTATTTATGAATTTTTTGTAAGTATGTACCAAGACGAGAAAAACAAGTGCTAGCGTCGTAAGAGTTCCAGAGTATCCGACGAAAATGAAAGAGAGTCGCACATCGAAGCAGTCCATTCGATCCAATTGATCCGGTAGGAAACCAGACGTGCGCTGAATCAAAGTCGATTAATTAATGGTGAACGCATACAGGCATACAATATAATTTCACAGCCCAGTCAAGGTTACAGAAAGGCCTCAGAGAGAGCACGCGCGAAGGTGAGATATTTTTCTCTCACTTTTACACATGCTCACGCCCCAACCCCTTTCCGGAGGTTTGGAGTCATGTAATAAAATAATCGAGCATTTGAAGCTTTTAAAATATCTATAGGGACATTCAGCAGGCGAAAAAAAAAATAGAAAAAAAAATTTTTTCCGGAACTTTCTGTTCAACTCACGTTTCGCCAAGCTGCATATTGTACTTGATCTTGAGGTTTTTTAGAGATCTAAAACAATCGGTTGACTTGATTGTACTAATTTTACTAACCAGAAGCAATACTCCAGAAAAGGTGAATATGACAGTAATAAGGGCAAATGAAATGATGCGCCTTCGTTTGGACAGTTTTCCGGAGGAACCAGGAGGAAGAACGGCCTGAAGAGAGGGGCAACTATTATAAATTCACAAACACTCGTCCAGAATAATAAAACATTCCGCTCCTAAGCAACAGATACATCTGCGAGAGAGCATGGTAAAGCAAGAGACACGCCGAGGTATAGAAAGAGAGTACACCACCAGTTTCATGGGCGTATCATTTTAAATTTGTAATATCGGACTTCGGCAAGAATGTGATGAGAACAAGTATACACTATATTCAATGTGTAAACTCACAAAGAAAAAAACTCTAGGAATTTGAAACTCAATATGCCCAGAGCGAGGGTTTGAAACTCTAATTTTCGAGACATTGCACGAAACTGAGAGACGCGCTCACTCATTTCCGCGCGCTCTAACATTAGAGTTTCAAACCCTCGCTCTGGGCATATCAAGATTAGAGTTTTTTTTTCTTTGTGAGAACTCCAATGATAAAGCAGTCAATAAAAAGATAAAAAGTGTACAAACTTGATGTCGGTAAACGAAACAGACACCGTACGCAATCGCATTCCACACCACCATGAGTACCCAGACGACCTGAAGATTACGGAACTAAATTGATTTTAGCTTGCATTACTACATTTCTTGAGATTACTGTACTTATATTAACGTATGGTCTGCCCGATGGGTAACATGGTTTCAATTTTGATGAAATAAGCTATGCAAGTATGCGAATGTCGGACGATGGAGCAAACATGCAGCCACTAAGCTAATTGTAAGCTGCGTAATAAACTAACACATTTCTTGATGTTGTATACAACATTGATCGTTTCCTCCGCTCATTCTTTGATTACAATTATTTTGGAATAGAGGATACATTCCGATGGTATAAACAGTTATTGCCTCCAGAATTCAATACATCAAATGTTTGAAACTTACATAAAACGCCGTCATGCTTCCGGGAATCGGCAAAAAAGGCTGCCATCTGAATCCGCAAGGAAGAGGCATCAGAGGAATCGGATCGAAGATGAAATGGAAGACCAAATCAGTCGAGATGGGAAACATCTCAAGAATTGGTTTGCGATAGTTGTCAAAATCTATTTCGGGGTTGTCCAACTAATACAATACAATTTGGGAAGGGCTTCTATCTATTTTTTCTCTTGACAACAAACACAATTCCCTTACTCACCGTGATTATTATCATCAGCCTGGAATACGTCGCATTCCTTCTATTAGAAGTGTGTGTGATTAGGAAGAGACACAGGATTGTCAGAAGGGCTGACATACCTGTATTATATCTGTACGCACAATATACAAAATTTATAATGATTTTGGTCATTGAATAATTTTTAAAAAAAGAATAATTACCGCTCATTCCGAAAGCGATGTATCTCAAGATGTACTGAATTGACGGGGAGAGTGGAGTAACGATGCGCTGAATATAAATTAACAAAATGATAAGGACAACAGAGTGTAGAACTGCGCTATAATTCCTTTATCTTACAATTAAGTTGCATGGCTATTATAAAAATGATTGTTGGCAATAACTTACTACCATTATTTAGCCCGCAGCGTTTGAGAGAAGCCGATATGGTCACGATGTGTATAAAGTGAAAAGACTCAAAAGATTGGTCCAATTTTCTAAACCGGTGTTTATGTCGCGTATGTGACAGGTGTTTCTATTATTGTTCACCTGTTTCTGTCAATGTTTTGAATAGAACCGCGTGAAGTTGGATTTGATCCGTGCTAACAAGCAATGAGGAAATAGAGCTGATGTTTCGAAAATATTTTACAAAGACACCTCTCGGCAGCAGTGAAATGATTTTCTGCCTATGTTTGGGGCACAAATTCTAAAGCCCAGGGTCCTTCAGAGAAGGGTACGTATGCAAAACAAGTAGCCTTATTCGTGGCCAACACAAAAATCTTTACAAATATTCTTTATCATTTTACATTGGACCAAAACTACTCGAACCGCCGTATTACCACATCAATTGACCAGGAATAAATATGATTATTGATATAAATATGATTGGAATAAATATGATTGGGAAAAACCTCTTTTTTCTCATAGAGTTTTTACTCTAATTAGATTCACACAGAGAAACGTTTGTTGTTTTGAAACTACAAGCACCTCACATGACAACCGCGTTGGTTATATTAAACGAGCATGCAAGTACTGGGAAGACCGACAATCATCAATTGTGAAAATAACAAACGCTGTCAATTAAATAATACAAGCACTATGTGTCAAATGAAATCATGATGCAATCCCAAGTAAACTTTGATATTTCAGTCTATTTATTGTATATTCGATAAATTATTGTGTATTTAAGATTGTTTGTGTAAATAAGTTATGCAAAATACTTTCAGAATGCTAATTTGCCCAGAACATGCGTGTTCCGTCTCTTTGAGAGACGAGAAAACCGTGGCTGCGCACTTTCGCATTTTGCACCGGGATTGGTCCTCAATCGTGTGCAAAATCTGCCGGAACGGTCCAGATTTCTCAAGCTACAAAACATGGAGGGTTCATATGCAGAGGTTTCACACGGTATCTCCAGGTACTCATTTATTCTCTTCAATGCATGTACAAAGGAAACGGTCTATATCCTTAGTTCAATTCTTCCCCTCTCTTCCTCATTTTGCCTCCTCTTCATTTCTTGTCCGTCATCCGATCCAAACAATTCACTCAAAGAGCCATCATACGGTAGGCAATCTGAACAAAGTGATGATTATCGATCCCTATCCGGACCACGCCTTCCTTCCCCTGCGTGAAACGGCTATTGATTGATTGCCGTGAAGGGCGTCATTGACGCGCTACAGTACTCCCCTTTGTTACCGTATCCGGCTGCTCTGCACCGTGCATACAATCGTTTCTATGACTAACCTCTGATAATTTCGCATTTTCTCTCAACTCCACTTCATCTCCCGTCTCTCGATAGATCCACTCAAATCACGGTGATACGGTAGACAATCTGAACAAAGCGATAATTATCGATCCCTATCCGGACCACGCCTTCCTTCCCCTGCGTGAAACGGCTATTGATTGATTGCCGTGAAGGGCGTCATGGACGCGCTACAGTACTCCCCTTTGTTACCGTATCCGGCTGCTCTGCACCGTGCATACAATCGTTTCTATGACTAACCTCTGATAATTTCGCATTTTCTCTCAACTCCACTTCATCTCCCGTCTCTCGATAGATCCACTCAAATCACGGTGATACGGTAGACAATCTGAACAAAGCGATAATTATCGATCCCTATCCGGACCACGCCTTCCTTCCCCTGCGTGAATCGGCTATTGATTGATTGCCGTGAAGGGCGTCATGGACGCGCTACAGTACTCCCCTTTGTTACCGTATCCGGTTGCTCTGCACCGTGCATACAATCGTTTCTATGACTAACCTCTGATAATTTCGCATTTTGTCTCAATTCCACTTCAGTTCCCGTCTCTCGATAGATTCACTCAAATAACGGTGATACGGTAGACAATCTGAACAAAGCGATAATTATCGATCCCTATCCGGACCACGCCTTCCTTCCCCTGCGTGAATCGGCTATTGATTGATTGCCGTGAAGGGCGTCATGGACGCGCTACAGTACTCCCCTTTGTTACCGTATCCGGTTGCTCTGCACCGTGCATACAATCGTTTCTATGACTAACCTCTGATAATTTCGCATTTTGTCTCAATTCCACTTCAGCTCCCGTCTCTCGATAGATCCACTCAAATCACGGTGATACGGTAGACAATCTGAACAAAGCGATAATTATCGATCCCTATCCGGACCACGCCTTCCTTCCCCTGCGTGAATCGGCTATTGATTGATTGCCGTGAAGGGCGTCATGGACGCGCTACAGTACTCCCCTTTGTTACCGTATCCGGTTGCTCTGCACCGTGCATACAATCGTTTCTATGACTAACCTCTGATAATTTCGCATTTTGTCTCAATTCCACTTCAGCTCCCGTCTCTCCATAGATCCACTCAAATCACGGTGATACGGTAGACAATCTGAACAAAGCGATAATTATCGATCCCTATCCGGACCACGCCTTCCTTCCCCTGCGTGAAACGGCTATTGATTGATTGCCGTGAAGGGCGTCATGGACGCGCTACAGTACTCCCCTTTGTTACCGTATCCGGTTGCTCTGCACCGTGCATACAATCGTTTCTATGACTAACCTCTGATAATTTCGCATTTTGTCTCAATTCCACTTCAGCTCCCGTCTCTCGATAGATCCACTCAAATCACGGTGATACGGTAGACAATCTGAACAAAGCGATAATTATCGATCCCTATCCGGACCCCTTGGTAAAAAACCTTGGTAAAATTGCAAAAAAACATACAATATTTCTCTGAGAAATATTAAAATATTTTTCAGCTCCAATGCATAATGTGATAGTGAGCTCCACTTTGTCCGACTCTGATGACGATGATGATGACCCACCTGGAATACCAACGTCGCCCTCCCTTCCCTCCTCTCCAATAGTCGCTCCATCGCCAACTCAGAGAAACCCGGCTGTCGAACAGCTGCAAATGGAGTCTCTCGATGGATTGGAAGAGTTGATGAAAACGATGATACTCAAAAGATCGATCGGTATGATTGAAGCTGATCTCAATATGGTAGTTAGCATAATGAGAGATGCCTTTCGTGTAGCTAAACATACCGTACTCGAAATCGGTGCAGA
Organism: Pristionchus fissidentatus; assembly: GCA_036245785.1. Classification (NCBI taxonomy): domain Eukaryota; kingdom Metazoa; phylum Nematoda; class Chromadorea; order Rhabditida; family Neodiplogasteridae; genus Pristionchus; species Pristionchus fissidentatus. The sequence continues at coordinate 19,364 of BTSY01000127.1, forward strand.
TCATATCGATCGATTCTTTGAAAGAGTAGATTCCGTTTTGCATCAATATTCAACCCAAACATGAGACTTAAACAAATAAGGTAAATTATTGTGGAAAAAGAAGAATTCAGAGTTTAGTTTTAGGGCCAATCCATTCTACGTTGCTGCACAGGCATGCCAGATGGGAACTATGACCGGATACAGGAGAAAGGTGGGTGAAGTACACTTCAAAAATTGCGATTAAATAGTCTTTTTAAGGACGGTGAGAGAAAGGAGGTAGATCAACCTATTCTGTATTATGGTTTCCCGCTGAAGGAAACACTCGAAGTTGCAGTAAGTGTGGAAGAGGTTAGATATGTTAATCTACGTTAGTCGCTCAATAAGTATATTGAAGATCAAAGATCACCTCATAAATGCAACTCCATCTGCGACACACTACCGTACTCTCAGAGATGGCGACGCATTCAGAGAGGCGGAGGCCTTGCTGAAAGTAAGAAAAATAAGAGACTTTCTATAGTAAATGGACGTTTTATCAGCAAGGAGAGAAACTGCTACCAATCTACGTATACTTCGATGATGCTACTCCTGCATCATCTCTGGGATTCAAGAGTACTAATTACCAAATGGCGTATTTTCACCTATCGATTGCTGGTTTACCTTCCCACCTCTCCGCACCTCTACGGTGTGAAGTAAAATTATATATGAATGCTTATGAATTTTGTTCAGGTTCAAGCATCCACTTGCTATAGCTCACTCCAAAGACGTGACTTCCTTTAACTTTGTTCCCATCTACGATTACATCCTTTCCCAGTTCAAGGGACTCGATACGATGACTATCGATTTGAACGGACAACTTCACAAGATGAGAGTTAGTCAATAATTTAACAACGTATGAAAAAAACATTTGCGTTAAGGTTGTGCTAATCGCTACCCTCGGTGACAATAAGGGAATGCATGAATTATCTGGCCTTTCGACGACGTTTTCTTCGGGCTCCATTTGCCGGTCAGTATTTGTTTAAAAATAAATTTAATAAAAAAAATGTGCAGGTGGTGTTCCGCTGAATACAGTGATATGCACCTCTGTCTCAGAGCAGCTACCCTAACCCTTCGTACTGCACAAGATCACGACCAAGCAATCGACAGTGGCAACGAAACTATGATGCACCACCAGGGAATAAAGTGAGTGAGAAATAAATATCGCCTCTACTGATTGGATATATTGAATACTTAATTCTCAAATTTTCGTTTAAGATATTCGTGCAAGTTGAACGAGTTACCTGGATTTCACGTGACGTCGTCTTGTCCTCCGGACCTCTTTCATGATATTCTCGAGGGTGTAGCCCGGAAGGAGATTCATCGTATTCAACAACATCTGAGTCGTCGAGGGTTGTCGCGTGATGACCTCAACACGCGAATTGACCGATACGATTACGGTAGAGTGGACAATGGTAACAGACCCAGCGCCCTCTCGGCTCCTACCGGATCATCGATAGGAAACAAGGCAAACCAGACATGGCTTCTAGTCCGGTCAGTGATTGATTATTGCGAATAATATATTATTTCGAAGTGAGAATAAAAATGAGTTTATATTTCTAAGCAATTTGGTTTCAGATATTTGCTGGTAGTGGCGGAGGATTTTGGAGACATCCAGTCTCCCGAATGGATGCATTTCCGTACCTTCTCCCTCCTCCTCGAGCGATTGACGAAACCGGAGTACGGTAGAGGAGAGTTGGAGAAGCTGGAAGAAGAGATTGAAGAGTGGTTAGAGAGCTATGTTACTCTTTACGGGAAAGATGAAATGCAATCCACAAGTGGACGATTCAAATCGTCTATAACTCCAAAGCATCACTTTCTCTTGCACTATCCCCATCATATACGTAGATTCGGCCCCATCATACATCTCTCCACGTTCACATTCGAGCAGATGCATCTCACAGGAAAGGCCCGATCTTATATTACGAAATGCTATAGGAACCTTCCACTGACCCTTTCTAACACTTACGCTCTCGTGGTAGCCGAGAGGAGATCTAGACCTTACATTGAATTGACACCTGTCCAACCTGGTTCCATCTCGCTTTCCTCCTCCTCCCCTGTGGCATCACTGCTATCGTCCCTTGCTCAGTCTCTCCCATCTCTCGTTCCGTGCTGCAAATCGCTCGATTTCCGTGGTACTCGTTATTCGTGCAATGATGTAATTGTTCGTGCCAAGACTGCTTCGTTACCCCTATTCTCAACCATACAATCGATTGTAAATATTAATAATGAGTGGCACTTTGTCGGATTTGAGCTTCTTACTCTTTCTCGCTCCGATCTCACTTCCGCATTCAATGTCTCCATTACCACCACCCCCTCTATGACACCCATTAGTGCCCTATGCTCTCCGTTCCCCCTTTCACTTACTAAGACTGTCAAGAGAGAGACCATTGTCGTTGTTAAGTACGGTATCATTTAATTAATTGATTACAAATCACAAAAGTACATATATAGATTTTTTTAAAATATAAGCGTGATACGTTAATAATATTATTGCATAAAGATAACAGCAGTAGAGCACTTAATAAACACGCGAATTTAATGGGCAACAATGTGGTTACAGTAACACCTATACATTATACTTCAGCGTCCACTGAGATGTCAAACTCATTACATATTCATATCTCTTATAATTTATTCTTTACTCAAAATCTCCTCTGAAAAATCCAAATCCCTGTCTTTCCATTCCTCGTGAACTACAAATGCACTTTTCGCCCCCTCAGGAGATCGATTTTGTACTATTTGTGATCAGTATTGTACTAAAATAATAAATCAATAAACCGTTCCCTCACTTCTTTCTCCGATAGTTTCCTCTGTTTCACACTGTCCGATCGTCGTCTCAGCTTGCGAGCTCCGATTTGATCGTCGCCCTGACACGAAAAAACATTTGAGTATACGCACACTTATGTCACTTTTATAATAGAGATACTTTTATATTAGATTTTGATAAAGATAAGGTGCAACTTGAAACCGCAATGAAGGTCGAAAAAAAATTTTTGACCTCGGAGTTGATGGTTGATTCCTGATAACCTCTCCAATCAGAATTGAGTGAATCTTCGTCATTCTCTCAACTGCCGCTTGCAGGGAAACTTGCAAAGTCTTGTGCTCCTCCTCCAACTGCAAAATAAATTTATTAGATTACCGTACTCTCAATGATGCCCCTTTACAGTAACTCTACCGTAATCTCCCACACACCTCATAGTACTTCTTCTCCTTATTCTGCTGTTCCTCTCTCATTTTATCCCTCTACACATTGACTCTCTCTAGTCAATTCTTCTCTGACGTCATCACGTGCTTCTCGCGATGATTGAAGTACCTTAATAAAAACACATCACACATCATCATCATGGAACGTCTAATTATACTTCAGCGTCCAATGAGATGACAAACTCTCCCCACATTCATCTCTGTTAAATTCCACATTCATCTCTGTTAAAAATTGTTAAATTCCAATGAGATTCACGTGCTTTCCACGACCAAAGTGTGCCGAGGGATCTCGTTTCCATAGAATGAGAAGTGATAGAAGTAAATAGAGAGGAGAAGAGGGGGATAACAAACCTTATTAGAGAAACCATCGAGGAAACGAGAAGAAGTGTGCAGATGGCGTACGCCTCTCTCTTCTTCCTCACATCCTTCTCGTGGGAATGCTTCTTGCAGTGAATGAATCTGAAAGCATAATAATATATACTAAATTAATTAAAAATTCATAAAATTACATTAATTACAAAAATATGAATACCTCTCATAGTGAAGTTCATCAGTCCCCCGATCGATCAATAAGAAGACGCAACATACAACAAATTTATTCCGTTGAGCACATACCACGAAATCGATGAAAAAGTAAAAATGTGCGGTAATGTTGAAATAGAAACATGAACGTAGGCCAATGTATTTTCAACATATAATTTAATTTTTAAATGTTTACCTCTGTACACAACTGGGATGGTAGTATTTCCTGCAGAGGGCGGCATCGCATCCAATCACTATTCCAGTGCGAGACTCGAGACGATCCAAGCAACCACAGCCTGCCTGCAAGCGTCAACAATACTTTCATGTCTATTGCTTTGTACTATGTTCTGAGAACATAGTATGCGGGATTCAAATTCCGAGCTAAAAATGGTACATAAAATGACGCCGGTCGTGTGAAGAAATGCCTAGTTTCATTGTAGAACCAAGCATGTTTCAATGTCATTGCATAAAAAAGGCGGTACAACGAACCTTCTTTCCGAACTGCTTGTAGTCAATCTCCTGCCACGACGCGGCCAACAATCTCTCCACGTCGCCGAATGTGATACCAGGAGTGTAGAGTGCACACACAACATGTGCCCAGCGACCACCAATATCTGCAATATTTGTATTACATTATGGTTAGAAGCCAATTTAAAATATGATAAGCGGATGGAGGAATGATGCCAGTCATGGACGCTCGTATGAAGACATATTTATTATGTTTTTTTTTCTTTTTCCGTTCTTCAATTCTATAGCTAAACAAATGTGATTACCAAACACACTCAATCACTTTCTCTACTAGCCTATCATGCTCACTTCCCATCACCACTTTTATTGCCCTTATCACTCATATCATCAATCACTATCAATACACAAGGGTGAAATACCTGATCGCTTCATGGCTCCGTCTCTTCCTGGACACAACTCGTAGTGGTGAGGCTCCTTCTCGCCGTGGATGCATGGATGTAACGTGGATGTAACGGACGACGATTCAGGACAATCGGCGTCGCCACCGAGCTCTTGGTCCATACCGTAGCACTGCCGCACCACATCTGCAATCAACAACTGAGTGTTTAAATAAATTATCAATCGATTTGTTGTCAGTATAATCATTATGAAATGCTTATCGTCACAATCGAAAGAACGATAGGGGATGACTCACTTGTCGCACTGAATACCCTCGTGCCTGGCCGAACTCCGGACGGAGATTCCGACATATTGAACAAATTGGCTCTTCCTCTTCTAGCTCCGCGCCAGGAGAATGTTGACCTGATGAACAGGTTATATAAATAATCGGAAGTCGCATGGTCAATAGAGAAGAATAATGGAACATTGATATTTTATCATAATTAAGGATCCATCTCTAGTAACAACTCACGTAAAAGGAAGATGGTGAAGCGGCACAGAATGATTCCATTGGGGGACTGGTCGATAGATTGGACGCGTCATTAGTACTCTGTTTCGGCACGTCGACCGGATCACTCGCTTGCATTAATCGATAGCTTTCTTCGCCCAGTCTAAGCAGAGATCAGTCCACTGCCTGTAACACCATTCAATCAATCAAATGAATCAATTGAAAAACAGGAACTAAGGGTGTGACATTCGTTCAAATGGAATTTTAGGCACGATAAAATACAAAATGAAACTTAGATTCCGGTTTCACCGAACACTAGATAATTTCACGTTCACCAAACGCGATTTCAACTTTAACGATAATGCAGTTGCATAACTGAACATAAAATGGCCACTGCACAACGAAAGAAGGCCAGAAAATCGGGTTATTAACAGAAATAACAAATTACGCAATCACTGTAGCCGTGACCAGTGTTTAGTTATATTTTCTCGCTAGCGTAGATAATGCAGCTACCGTATTTTTATTCACTTTAATTATTTAAATTTTAGAGATATTTTCGAAATTGCATTTATTTTTAAATTTCGCGCTTTTTTCTATATAGTTTATAGTTTAGTCATCTGGCAAACTGCCAGAACATCGTGCTCGTGTATCCGTGAACATGTTTTCCTGCTATAGTTGTTGATATTTTCCTTCTAGCGGTATGTCCGTGTCCATTTTGGACATGGTCTCTCAACGATCGCTGTCCGCTTCGACGAGGCTTTGCCACACTCTGAAGAGGCCGTCAAGGTGTTCCTCAGAAGCATGGGCTTCGAGGCGACATCCGTCTTCCACTACTGTATGGGTAGTGAATATCCCATACGTGGGATTATTGACTATCCTGGCCACTACGTTGCGTATGTGAATGTGAGTTCATCTTCATTTCACATCTCCTATGTGCCTGTTTATTTATTTATTTCCATTTCTTAACTTCGAAAACCTCTTCAGCCCTCACTCTCTCAACCTTCTTCCACTCACACTATCTATCCGGCGAAGAACGAGTTGGCCAGACCCGAGTCCAAGCCAGTCGTGAATCATGCAGTCGATCCGCCACCGCCGGCCGACGACAAGAAGCTGCATGTACGTCGTCAGTTTCCATATCAATTGATGCTTTTGTTTTAGCTCACTTCTCCTAATGACGAGCAAGCCCATCACTCCGCTTCTTTTGACGACGATACCGATGAGTTAACACTCAATATCAAGTACGATAATGGAGAAGTGGAGAGGGAGGAAGTTGTTGAAGAGGAGGAGGTAGTTTTTTCTCCTTTCTGTTTTTTTAAAAGATGGTATTACGATTCAAGAGTCTCAATGTCACTCCAATTGACGTCACCCCACTATAGTCATCGATAACAAACTCAGAGGTTATTAAACCTCTTTTTCATCAAAAGTAACACTTCGTTTAAGGTATCCGCTGCACTTCGATCTCTCGACCTCAAGTCGAAAATGGAATCATGCAAGGAGGGGAGGAAATGCTTGCTTCTTGTTCAGAAGAACACCGATTTCATGGTGGAGTCCAACGATAGATGCACGATTCTAAGATTCCTCTCCGGAATACTTTTGAAGGATGCAATCAAGTTAGTCATTTTACTTTATGTGATGCAAGTATAATAGCAATGATCTAGGCCGTACTACCCAACACGAGATGAAATGGACTTAATAATGTTTAAGTTCATGGTACTCCCCAATCAAATGCTCGACATTGTAAGTTACCTTGCTTGGTCCATTTAATAAATACTCTGTTCTAGCGTGCGTTTACAACTCGTACCACTGGATGGCTTCAGATGCGAATGGGAAATGCACAAAGCAGATTGAAAGCTCTCGGAGAAGACATTCTTGATCCAGCGCCGGTCGGTTCGAGTTCATCACTCTTGCTTAACAAAACTTTTCTCTAGAAGCGCCCTCACACGGATACGGTGATTCATGGGGATTCGGAGCTTGAGAATCAGAAATTTCAAGCATCAATAGACGGCACTGCGAAGGCGCTCGCGCTCGAATTGGCAACCCGGTGAGTTGCTCACCTTATTACCTCTATCCTTTCGATAGCTACTCCAACACGATAAAGATTCTTTCAGAAATTGGCGAATGAATTTCGCAAGAAGAACAAGGTCGAGGACACAATCTGTTCGATCCGCCAAGTCGTGACTGCTCCCAGAATGGTTAGATTTTTCTTCAATTATTTTTCGGAACCCCGAATGATTACCATGTTTCAGATAATGACGGATCTGGAATCGAGAGGTATCGTAACCTGGGATGCAAATGATTCGGATGCACTTACTGAGAGTGTCGAATCTACAATGAGAATTCACTTGGGAGAGGCCAAATTCAATGGAATCGAAGCCGCAGGTTAGTTTTATTCGACGAAATTAAATTTTGATGAAATTTTAGATCAACAAACTCGAGTGGCATATTCGGTGATCGAGATGCTCAACAAGATATCTGGCAGCAAGCGATTGCGCCGGGACAGATCAAGCATCTTCATCATTGAATTTACAGTTCGTTCCTTACTTACACTACGATTTCTTTTAATATTTAATACGAGCAGGAGGGAACGGACTCGTCAGATGCTCTCAAGACGATTGCAAAAGAAGGACTGTTGCAGCCCACTCTCTACAGGTGATATACCGTTTCATCTTTTTTCGATCATCATTTAATTGCCTCATAATTACTTATTTCATTACTTAGATTGATTCATTTTATGTATACGTTTATTCAGAATGGGAGTGGATCGATTCAAGATGGCCTTCCACGGACGCGAAATCACTCTTCACATGAATCTCCTCCCTTCCATCCACACTCTTATTGGGTACTGCCATTACTTCGGAATACAGTATACTCCTTCCTTAGTTGACGTATACCAGTTCTACGAGAAGCTTATGGGTGTTCGATCAGGCAAGTGTGCTGCGAACGCACTCACACTGTTCAACTTGGTTAGATCCTAAATTGACTATAGCTAAAGGCTAGATCCAAATAGATGTTGTGTTTTCAAAATTCTCCTAGCTTATGTGTTTCATAAATGTATTTCCGTTCTTCCATGTTAATCATCATACTTGTGTTTCTGTGCCATATTGTTTTCCCCCGTTGGAGCTCAGCTCTTACTCGTTCATAAACGAATTCTGTGAAACTTGCTTGTACACGTTCGTTCACAAACAACCACATTCATTATATTCCACATCCAGTGGGCAAAATGAGCCAACTTTTATCGCTCCCTTCTTTTGGAAATTTTCACAAACATGTCCGTTAAAAAACAACAAGCGGTGTTTGTTAAATATAATTGACACTCGTGTCAATCCCCAGGTAACCGACGCCGCTTTCCAGGTGCCCCCAACAATTGACGACTGTCGGTTATATTCTACAAACGTTTCTCTGTGTGTTTGTCAAACTTGAATTGGTGGAATATCAAATCT
>BTSY01000128.1:0-27898 GCA_036245785.1 Pristionchus fissidentatus
GTTATGTGTAAAAAAATTGCATGGGCATTGGGGCATTACAAGCAACGTTCGGTGAATGCAAATATCGGTAAACTATGAAATTTTACTTTTTTCGGGGATCACAGTTTTTCGGCTTGTTATGGCTCAATGTCAATTAAAATTACACATAACTTTTGACGCTCTTTCGTGAGATATACCACGGCAGGAAAAATAAAAAAAATTTGAAAAAATATTTTTTTTCGAAAATATTTTTTATCGATTTTTCAAAAAAATATTTTTCATGATTTTCTCTGTTTTAAAATGTTCATTACACCTTAGAATGTACGTGAAAAAAAGTTTTAGCCCTAGCCGATCACATTAAATGAGAATAGAGCCGAATATTAATCGTCACCAAAAAGTTCAACTTCTGCTGACACGATTGTCGATTTTCGCTCCTTGTGACGCAATCTTCGTGAAATTGTGGATTTATGTATAACTTTTGATGCTCTTTCAAATGACGTACATACGAATTAGTTTCAAGCCCTGAAAAAAGTTTTACACTCTCTTTGAGATTGGCGTTTACCTCTGAGTGGTCTCGATTTAGTGAATATAGGAGTACTTTTACTACCGAAATATCTAAATAGAAGTTCATATTTCAATTCTACAATGAAAATACATAATATACGTCGGAGCCAAGACCTACTAATCATGGGAACATTTTTTCCCAGAACAAAGTTTCAACGAAACGACAGATTCATGCAAATGCAATTATCGATTTTCGTTCGCAGTTGCGTAAAATTCGTTAAACTTCGGATTTAAACATAACTTTTGATGCTCTTTCGAATGATATATGACACGATAGCAAAATAAAAAAATTGAGAAAAAAAATTTTTTTTCGTAAAAAAAATATCGATTTTTCAAAAGTTGACATTTTGTGTATTTCTCAAGTTTTAAATTCACTTTGTACCCAAGACCGTCTGTGAAAAAAGTTTGGGCACTGGGCGATCACTTTGAATGAGTTGTGCCGAATACCCCATCTTTCACTGCGGTCTTACAGAGAACGCGTTTTAAATGCAAAAAAATATTTATATATTTTTTCATTTTCAGAAAGAGTCGCCTAGTATCTGGAGGTGTAAATTCTGCGGTCATCGAGCGTGCACCGGCATACCGGCCCCGTCAACTGCGTTTCTCTCTGATTTACGTATACTTTGATCATTCAGCAATACATATGATCCGGTTTATCAAATGGTAAAAATTAAACAAATAAACTGATACACATTGTTGAAACTCGAGTCTTTGGTCAGTATTGTCTGTGAATACAAATATCTTCTTGGAATCGAAATTAGCAATTCTTTACTATGGAAGAATTCTTTACTATGGAAGGACGATCACTGCGCTGTATTGTCTAATGAGGGGAGAGGGGAGGGAGGGAGGAGATATGAGAGAACATTGAAGTAAAGAGACGGTCAAGAGGACTCTCCCCCGTCTTCATCTGACTCTTCGGCGTGCGTTGCGATATTGTGCTGAATGAAGAGAGCGTCACCAGCGTAGCTCAATCTGCAGGAACACGAAGAGATACATTCTACAACCCTTGCCAATGCTCCAGAAAGGTGCCAAGAGTGAGAGAGTGTGTGTAAATGAGAGGACATTACATGTCCGGCGTTCTGCCTTTGTTGGGGCAAGGGGAGAAGGAGTGAGAGGGATGGGGGACAGCTGGTGCCTTCCCCAACCGAGTCGTCCTCCCCCTCTCCCCCTATCCGACCCCCCACTCCATCTCTCCTTTCTCCCCTCTATCGGGTCTGCCAAATTCTCATAATGAGTCAGATACGCTGTCCACTAGGCACCACGCCCGTACAGCGCACGTCCATTGAACAGTATCTCTCTCTCTCTCTCTCTCTCTCTCTCTCTCTCTTCTTTCCTTTCTCTCTGAGCATCGGCACGACAAGAGAGGAAAGAGAGAGAAGTGCACACAACGTGCATTCTAAAACAAGAGTTACCTAGAAATGAAGTATATCAGTTTTACCTTATCTTTCTTGTTCATTCAATTATATTGTCGTTTCAGATCAGAGAGTTTTCTGAGGCCATCAAGAAGGACTACTTTGCGGATGAGTGAGGTCAGTGGGGGGGGGGGAGTCAGAACCCGCAACGACAAAAGCGCAACAGCGAATAACTCTCTTCAAACTTCAAGAATTGATCTGAATTTTCAAGTGCGATATTCCGTCGCAATGAGCAATCGAATCTGTATGTTTATTATTGCCTCCTTGCTGTTTGAAATTGTTGCGCTTTTGTCGTTCCGCTCAGTATCAGGCAAACAGACAGTGTGTTCGATAGAGCAGACGATTTGGAGTAAAATGAGATCCTAGCTGTTTCTATACGACTTATTCAAAGCGAGTTAGAAGAGCTAGAAAGGGGTTGTTGCGCATTTGTCGTTGCGGTTCTGACACCCCCCCCCCAGGTCAGTACTTGAACAACCTACCTTTTCACTAAAAGTATAGTGAAAAAATTGTTGAAAGTTTCGTTTCACAGCCTCTCATGCTCCTTCCCGATGAAATTATCGAACAAGTCCTCGAATATCTACCGTATTCCGATCGAAGTCGGATTAGAGTCAATCGACGATTGCATGCAATCGAGGCAAGAATGAGTCGTCCGACTGGAAACATTCACATGGTGATCGAGGTATTTTACATCACTTACAATATTTTTTTATTTATTGTCTTAAAAAGAATACTGCACTTAAGCTATTTCCATAGCTATTTCTTCCGCATTAATAGCAATCAAACATACAACATGTATTATTTCTACTCATCTGATTTTCGACTTAATTTTTACTTCATCACTATGAGCGCTGTAACCGCCTTTTCAGGAAGTCTTACTCATCAGTTGCTCTATGGTTGTCAAGCGAAACGCTGCCGACGTTCACATCATTTCAGAAGAAGGTACTAGCTGATCTCTCTTTATATTATTAAATATAAAAGAAAACGAAGTTTAATATTGCTTGTGATGAATTTTCCTTGAGAGCAAAGACATGTCGATGTACCGCTGGACGCTGTCTTCGAGTGTATTCATCGACTCGGCAAGTGCTTAGCTCAACTAGAACTTCATGTTAGTAATTAAGATAATAGTAGTTTATCAAGCTATTCCCATGTCAAAATACCATAGATCCTCTGATTTATATATTTTACCGATTTAAACGAGCCCACACCAAATATTCAAAAATGTCTAACTTTTTTCTAAGATGAGTTTCCATCTTACAATGATAATGACACATTTTGGACGATATTCAATGTCCACTACCATACTTGGGTTCAACTATGCCAAGAAAAATAATTATTTTCCGACCTTAGTACATGTTTTTAACCATATCTCAACCGGGTTTGAGAATACAAACTTCTGATGTCGATTTTCGGCTTCTATACACAAAGGTCACCGTTTGGGTGACATTTTCAGCATAGTTAGGTTTCCTTGTACGGCTACTATAGCCAGAAACTCGATCCTCTCAGAAAATTTCTGTTACTGTGTAAAGTTCTGATGACTACTAGAGTAACTTTTTTTGTGTAATCCCTGCTTGGCCATAAACAAAAAATAACTGCAAATTATATTTTCTCCTCCGGATTTAATAGTTCCGAACAAAATATAACCAATAAGAATCACTCTAGGGAATTTGTGGCAGTTATTTGAATACATTTTGATTGATGGGAGCACATTTCAGCTGGATCCAATTAGCCGAACACAGACTCAATTGGATCGGGAACTCACCCGAATATCGCCGGTAGCTCCTGTTGTTCGCTACTTTCGCAGCGGTGGCCAGTATCCATCCGCGCTTCGTCGAGTCGGCAATGTCTATATGGTACCTAACTGTCCATCCGTAAGTTGCTGAAGTAATTTTAGACCGATCGATGGGCACGTGTCATCGAATTTTATGTGTGTTTCGACGATCCCAGGCAGCTTTTGAAAAAAAATGAGAGAAAAATTACATAACGCTACCACATTTTCTTCGACGCCCGTTTGCGTTAGGATCAACAAGGCGCTGGAACAGGTAAAAAATCAAAATTGCTCAAAACTTCGTCCTAGGGGTAGCTTTCCGCGCTGAAGACGCTGGTGCGGTCGATTTCGCAATAGGACCCTTCCGGGCGCCGGTATGGCGCCGCGCCATTTCTGCGGGAAAACGTGTTTTTCGAGTAAAAGTCTTCGGAAACTCGTCTAAATGGCCCGAAACCTAAAACTCTAGATCAGAATTTGACGCTTTATCAAATGACAATAGTGTCACATCGTGTTTGTTTTTCGTTTTCGCCAAAAAGTCGATTTTTGATACAGGCCGCATTGCGGAAAAAGCCAATTACAGATTATAGGGAATTTTTTCTGATCATTTTGATATATCGGATGATGTTTTTTTCTTTTTTTTTCACCTTTCACCCCCTGACAATATTGGCACTTTTCCTGAAATCTTGAAAAAGTGATTTTTTCGATAAAAAAAACCGGCAAAAAACTTTGGCAACCGATAGGAATCGAACCAATGACCTTCGGATTGAAGATCGAGGCCACTACCACATCGACCATGCGGATGCCGCGTGTTTACACGCGTTCCACGCGCGTGAAATTCGTGCGGTGCAAAGAAAAACTACTTTCCACGAGGTCAAATACATCATCCGATATATCAAAATGATCAGAAAAAAATTCCCTATAATCTGTGACTGGCTTTTTCCGCAATGCGGACTGTATCAAAAATCGACTTTTTGGCGAAAACTAAAAACAAACACGATGTGACACTAGTGTCATTTGATAGAGCGTCAAATTCTGATCTAGAGTTTTGGTTTTAGGGCCATTTAGACGAGTTTCCGAAGACTTTTACTCGAAGAACACGTTTTCCGCAGAAACGGCGCGGCGCCATACCGGAGCCCGGAAGGGTCCTATTGCGAAATCGACCGCACCAGCGTCTTCAGCGCGGAAAGTTACCCCTAGGACGAAGTTTTGAGCAATTTTGATTTTTCACCTGTTCCAGACCTCTGTTGAGACCTTGTTGATCCTAACGCAAACGGCGTCCTATATGGAGCACAAGTTGCTAAAATCTCAGCTGACCAAAATTCCATAATAAGCGTGAGATAAATAATTCAGAACAGATATATTATTCAACTTATACTCAGGGACACTCTTCCACTCCGCGAAAATCGATGCAATTTCTGAGAGTAACTTATCCAACGCTATGCAAAATTATGGCCGTTATACGAAGGTGTGTACTTACGTATTAGCGATCAAACACATATGTGAAATTCAGTGTCTTCTTGTTTCTTAGGAATTCGAAAAAAAATTACTACTTACCTTTAAACGACACGCCCTGCCTGCTTGCGCGTCTGCGTGCACCACTACCTAATATCTCAAAAACGAGACGAAGCAGCGACTCACTACTTTCGCCATAGTGACCTACTTCAAAAATAAAATACAGTAGCGGTCAAAAGTCTTCGGGTGATTTTTAAATCTGATACAACTTTTGAACCCGAAGAAGCTTTGTTTTGATATTGTAGGGCCTTATGTGAAATCCATTGGAGATTACGATGCAACTATTAAGGTGTTGCGAAATAGTTCAGTTATTGCGTTGTGATGACGCAATCAGTGCATACTTTTTTGAATGGGCATTATTCTTACATGGATTTTTTCCAGCTCACCTAACTTTCAGGGTGTTGAGACATGGCCACGACCTACCTAGAAAATTTTTTCCGAGTTTCAGTGTTTTCTTAGCGGTAGTTCAACGGGCAACGGCGGAAAAGATGCTAATGACATTAAAGTGATCTTTGCGTCACTCTAGAGCACAAATTACGTCACTAATATGCAATATTTTACCATTCTAAAAAGTATTGCCTAAGGATGATGCAATATTGCATAGTGATGATGCAATTTGTGGATTAGATTATAGAGCCAGCCACGCTGATTCCATTGATGGGTATGCCAGCCTTCTCCGTTAACTCAGAGCCGAGATACGCTCAAAAGTCGGAACCTTGTCAAAGGGCTGAAAATGGGCGTGACCAAACCAGTGTCCTTCCGGAAATCGATCGCCGCGGGCAGGAATCCAATCGAAACGCTTATTGCCCCTAGCAATCGGTTCTCCCATAGATTCTCTACCTAATCCACGCCCAAGCCAGATCTCTAGTGCAAGTCCTATAGGGGGGCCCTCGGTGAGATCACAATAATGCGAAAAAGTGACTTTTACGTGCCCTGGGGGGTAAATGGTGGCCTACCGCCACCATATTCTCAGGATCATCGGCAGTCATCATAGCAATCAGTTTGGTGCTTTGATCGGGTCTGTGGGATGTCTAGAAGGCGAGATACGATTTTCCGACCTCGATTTTGCAGCATGGCTGCAGCCAAGTAGCGACACCGCAGCAACTTGAAAAAAATTTTCTAGGTAGGTCGTGGCCATGTCTCAACACCCTGAAAGTTAGGTGAGCTGGAAAAAATCCATGTAAGAATAATGCCCATTCAAAAAAGTATGCACTGATTGCGTCATCACAACGCAATAACTGAACTATTTCGCAACACCTCAATAGTTGCATCGTAATCTCCAATGGATTTCACATGAGGCCCTACAATATCATAACAAAGCTTCTTCGGGTTCAAAAGTTGTATCAGATTTAAAAATCACCCGAAGACTTTTGACCGCTACTGTATATAAAAAATATAATTTCATCTTTATTCATGGCCAAGTGGCTAAAGCGCTCGACTTAAAAACAATCGACCGACACATGTTAGAGTACGATCTCTTTGCCGCATTTTTCGCAGAATGGCAATGGACAGCATATTACAATTTTAAAATGATACGTTCATGAAATGGACTACTGGTGGTGTACTCTCTTTCTATACCTCGACGTGTCTCTCGCTTTGCCATGCTCTCTCGCAGCCGTATCTGTTGTTTAGCACGGATTATCAACGGATCGTTTTATTATTTCGGACGAGTGTTCGTAAATTTGTAATACATGCTTGCAAGAAACTCGAAAAGCTTCGAACACGTTTTGACGCATTTTTACGTGGTTTTACAATTTTTTTTACCAAAACATCAGGGAACACACGCACGGCAAAAGTGTTTTGCGATGTCACAAACGTGTTCAAACGTGTCAGAACACGTTTCAATCAAATTTATCAAACGAAAAAATCGCCAATACTTTTAGCGGTTGACTTTTTTCAACGTGTTCCTCAACTAAATGTGCTCCCGGCAACCGAGTTCGAACTGAACCAAATTGTTCCCGATGTCCGAGGTCCCCCTGGACCAAACAGTATCCGGTTACCCAAGACCCCCTGGACCTAGCTGTGCCCGGCAAAAGAATTTCCCCTGAACCATACCTTACAAACGTAGTGCGCTTAACCTCCATGCACTTCGCAGTTATATTATAAAAACATCTCAGGATCACATACGGACTCGCTCTTATCACTCTGCTCTGTTTCGGCGTATTTATGGTAATGCATAATAAGGAAATCGACGTAGATCCAGTAACGGGCAAGCAAAATCATCAGTCCGTGCGGGAACGAAAGATACGAGAAATATTTTTGAGAGGTATGGGTAATATTTTAAAACCGGGTTCTTAAATTAATATTAAGTATACATATATTCTCATCAAGTTTATCTGTGCCGTACCGTTGAGTACTCTACTGTGCCATTCCCATATATTCCCTTATATTTTAGACTCTACCAACTCATATGGCACATTAAAAACCAATGTCAATTGAATTGAACTTAGATTTATTCGTTTGTAACGTTGATGCATTCAGAACCGCTGGGCTATGTGATATTTGCGTTGCTTGCGCTCACTATCCTATCCTTCCTAGCACCTATAATTTGGAATCTAATTGGCGTGAGTTTAATTTTATTTTTAAAATTGTTTTTAATTAAACTAAACATATATTGGATCACAATTTGTTTTTTCATGTGTAATTTTTCAGAGAGCGTCACCACATATCTGGAAGAGCAAATTCTGCGATCATCCAACGTGTACAGGCATTCCTCCACCCCCTTGAATTGTCTAGCGTACACATGAACACTTTATTCTTTAACGATACCATTAAAGGGACATTGCATAGATAGCGAAATGCACTTATTTAGCAGTATTTTGTCCACTGATCACAGGAAAAATAAGAAAAAATTCGGACCATTTGGAAAGCCGCTACGGTCTTACCCGCAAACCACACCACAATGGATCAAAGGGCGTCGCCTTTTCCTAATATTTCTAAAAAACGGTTCCAGTCCTAACAATTCGTGGCGGATGTCCTGGATAGCTACTGAGTAAAATTCCTGGTGTTTCATGAAGATTCCCTGTACTTAAGACGCCATTAGGAAACGTCGAACTTATACACCACGAATATTGAAATGTTCATATCTCGAATCAGAAAGTCCCAATCCTCGAAAACAATTATTGAAAAATTGATAAACTTAGCACGCTTCAGTACATTCCTCATAAGACTTTGGAACACAGTGATTGACGACATTATCAAATACAAAAACAATCGTCTTAGGTTGAGAAATCGTGAGAAGAGGTACACAAAGATAGATAGATAATATAAATTCAAATTCTCAAAGATCAGGATACAAAATGATGAATTTCAATATGTTCGAGCAAAAAGCGATGAAAGAATGTGTTTACTTAGAAACAAGTTATGGACGCTCAAGTTGTATCCTGACGCTATAGACCTTCATCGAGATGTGGTTTGAGGCCGAGCGTTGCCACTTGTATTGTAATTGTAATTGTATTGTATTGTAATTGCCACTCTCACAATCAAGGACGGATGCACGGCAGTGAATACAGGAAGCTGCACAATTCGCGCTGAGATAATTAATAAATCAATAATTGAAATTCAACTTGAGATGCTGTTTATTGGGGTCTAAACGAAAACGAAATCCTGTTGCTAGGTTGAGTGTCGGTGGAGGGGAGCGGGGTATTGCAATATTAAAATGATACATTCATGAATTGGACTACTGTTGTGTATACTCTTTTTCTATACCTCGGCGTGTCTCTCGCATTATCATGCTCTCTCGCCAATCATTTCTGCGTTTAGTGCGGAACAGTAACGGAACGTTTTATAATTTTGAACTTGTGTTTGTGAATTTGTAATAACATTCAAGGTAACTTACGTCCGAGCCAAAACAAAGTCACCTACTGACACATATTCATAAATCCCTTCCGCCAATCACTTGGTCACCATCACCAAGTGACTATCGAAAATAAATGTATTAACTTAAATATAAATGAATACTTACGTCTGAGATCTTCTGCTCTTCCATGATCCTCCTTTCCTGCACACCAGGAGCAGAAGGTGTCCAAGTGGTGATTATTCTGGAGAGAAAAGAAAATCGCTAATTTGAAATCCTCTCAGAAATGGAGTGACAATTGTTCACTCAAAACATTTCGTTTGACAACAAGGAAGTGATCGTGTCATTAAACAGGGGGGGGGGGGCTGTATGCAAGACGTAGAGTCTGCCTCACTGTGGGAAGGGGCCAGCGAGAGAGAAGAGAAAGTAATAGAGACAGTGTACTGCCATTCAGTCAATCTGATGGATTATTTATATCGCGCCCCGTCACCATCCCCGACCCCCCGTTTAGATTGTCTTAAATTCTTATCCGCTTTTATACTTACTGTCACACCCTTCGTGGATGTATCAAATAAAGAAAGAAAGAAAGAAAGAAAGGGGCTAAGAGTGACTTTCAAAAAAATCGAAAATCAAAGATATTACCCTTCATCGATTTCTTCATGTTTGTCGTCTGCGGCGAATTCCAATTCCGTCTTCCTCTTGGTGATCGTACCAGTGTTGATGACAACATTCAGAGAACAGCTCACCTGCAATTCACCATGATTTATAAACTCAAGAGACAATATGATAAAACTGCTATGACTGTTGCCATTACCATCGCCAAGTTAAGACAAATCTCCAATAGCTTTTATCCTGCTGCACCACTTAAAATGATATAGAAAGAGTCGAAAAATACTGTTTGGCGCCTTTCTTTAGAAATGTTTTTATTTTTTACTGTACTGTGTTTCCAGTGACTTGTATAACTATGGTTTTATTAATAACTAAAAAGGCTAACCTCTCTACCCGCCAGGAGCGTTTCCAGGATGCCCGAAGCCTTGAGGGCCTTGATTTCCTCGCAATTTGCGCAGATCAGACGGATTGTCGGTCGGATGATCATATTGCCATTGTTCTCGAGCGTGTACTTTCGAGTCAGCTAGAAGAGAAGTATGTATGTTGCGTAATCCAATTATGCATGTTCGGTATACAGCTTATTTGGCGATAGTTCGGTAATAGGCCTAATTAAGCGAAGAGAAAAGGGTAAGCCGAATGTCAAACCGGCATCCTTAGTGTGCAATATTTAATTACACTATATTTCTTCTAACCACTTTCTGCACGTTTCGAACATTATGATACGTACCATAGTTTCCGCAGTTCGAACATCTTTCTCAATTGCTTGAAACTTGGGCATTAGCGACTTGTTCAGAACAATCAAACTCTCCTCGATGGTGATTGTACCATAGTTTTTGATGAGGATATCGGATCTCGGAGCGAGCTAAAATCATTTGTTTTGGCTTTCAGCTTTCTTCACGTCATTCAAATGATGAAGGAAGAACAAGCATGATACATGTTTTGCACTTACATATTTCTTCAAACCTTTTCTCAGCCGGGTGAGAGACACTGCTTCATCATGCACATATGTGAACAGAATGTTCTTTTGATATTCGTCGGAAATTGAGACGGCGGTTCGTTCCTGTATCAAGAACAAAATTATGACAGGCAGAAATGTTTTCGATCAAAATCTAATGAAGAATGCTACAATTTCAGGACTTGTAAAATTGAAACGCAATTGAAGCGAGAACGAGTTGTGATCCTTCCGACATAAAAAACATTTTCATGATTATCAAATTTGAAATACCTCTTCTCCTTTTTGTTTCTTGCCACGGAAGTTGGATAGTAGCTGCTTCACGAAATGCGCCATTGTTCAGAGAAGTATCCTGTGTACTTTCGAAGATATTAAAAGCCGCAGAGATTAAAATGCATACCATTGAACTAACTGAGCTCTCTGATTTTTGAGGAACTTGTCTATTATCTCAAATTTTATAAAATATCGAGACAATACTGGACAAGAATTCTTCTCTCGATTTCATACGACGGTGTGGAGACAAGGATAAAAAAGGACAAGGATATAACAGTAAAGTAGGGTAGGGATGCTTCTGGACACACTGTGCATGTCTATCTTAGTGCAGAAGCGCAGTGAATCAACGGGGAGAGGTGACTGTATCAATAAAACCAAAGCAGATACTTGAAAGACTACCAATCATATTTCTATTGACTCGCTGCAAATTAGAACGTCTCGCAGGGACCTAGCAAGTGGAAGAATGAAGGTATAGAGACCCGGGTCAAGATAATGCGCCCTCTGGATAGATACACTGAGCCCGAAGTTACTTAAAGGGACCTGGTCGTGGTAGAAGATGGAAGTAAAATCGATTCCAAATCGAATTTGAAAACAAAAAATGAAAATTAAAAAAATTAAAAATTTTTTAAAAAATTTATCAATAAAATTTAAAATACGGTAGCGATTAAATCGTTCCGAGAATGTGGGCTCGGCGACGATTCCGGCGTAAGCACCGGAACCTGGGAGCGACCAAATCCGGCAAGCAGAATACGAATCGCAAACTGCGTTTATTGTGAATTTTCGCCGCGTCCGGCGTGCTCTCCATGTTTTACTGCTTTGTTTCGTGCAATTTCTTGGTCTTTCTTATTATTTCCATGTCACAGTTCCCCCGCCATCACTAGCAGTGCTAGTTTCACCTTGTGTGCGTGTGAAACTCACTGCCAACAACTGTTTATTTACGATTTTCCGAAAACTGCACAAATTGAACGATTTTACTGATGTAACGCTATTTATATCTTTTGCTATCGATATCTTTCTATTTCCTCTTAGTAATCAATCCAATCCCTCTCGAAAGAGCTCAAACTGGAGCTCGAATCGTCCCCATCGTCCTCTTGTTCTCCCTCTCCTCCTTCATCCCTCTCGTACTCTTCCATGGCCCGAATCTCCCTCTCCTTCTCCTCCCACCACTCGATGATGTCGTCGTAGACGTCGTCCTCAGGTACCCCGATCCTCCTTGCGTACTGCTGGTCGTTCCTCTCTTCCAGGACGTTGTAGCTCGTGGCCATTACCTAAAATAACGATGTGATTTTAATTTGATTTATTTATTTATTTTTCTCACCTCTTCCCTCCAATAGTGCGTGCCGACTCCCCGGTTCCTCTTCACTGCCACCACCACTTTTCCTCTCCTGGGAAGAAGCGTGTTTCCAGTCTCTTTTCGTGTTCCCTATCTAGTGGTTCTTCTCCAGAACAAGACCGTTATAGTGAAGCAGCGCCACTTTGGTCTTTAGCCGATAGTAAAATGGGGAGCTGAAATCGGCAAATTACGTTACAGCCTCTTGCGTATAGCTCACCACGCGAGTCTTTTAGGCGCGTACATAAGCGAGAGGGAGTGGAAGCACTCATTGATTGCAGTGTCAATCAATGACGCGGAATTAAGGAAAGCCTTTTCAAACGAAGGCTTATACAAGAGGTCGACCACAATAGCAATCAAACCGGCATCCTATAATTATTTATTTCACTATTTTTTTCCGGCTCGTGGTCTACCTCTTTCGCGAGCTTCAGTCGTTTCTCGCCTTTCTTCAATTTCTTCAATTTCCCATGCTGGCACTTTTTCACCAATTTGAATCGAGAGTCCTTTAGTCAATCAATTTTCGCTTTTCGCTTTGCTCAATTTACCTTAGACCATGAGTGCTTCCCCTGTATGTGATGCTCAAACGATCTAACCAGCTCCAGCGCGCGATCACGGTCCTCAGGCTTAGGATATTTATTATGGCAATAATACAGGTGATTAAAAAACGCTTGATAAACCGGCGCCAGTTCCGCATCTGCCTTTACTGCCTGAATTCAGTGAATTTTAACTATACGTATTATATTTTATTATCACCTTCCACCATGCGCTCCTGAATGGCTTTTGAACGTGCCACCAATCAATGAGCACATCGATTTTTGCTGTCTTTTCGTTCTCTCGCAATTTCTTGTTCACCATTCCGTTTTGGTCACCGACTCGAGTGCTGACATTTGGCTGTTACATATATTTCATCAAAAAACGCCTACTAAAAATTTAAAATATTACATTCCACTTGAATGATTAACTGTGATATGTTTAGTCTTGTTCTCTCACTATCACGTGCACATCTCGTTGCTATTTATCAGCGGAAAATTTTAATAATTTGGGCGAGTGTTTGTAAATTTCTAGTAGCACTACCCGTTTCGTCGGGGTCATATTCCAGAAAGGGGGAAATGTGCACGAGTTGTTTAAAAGTGAGTTGATATTACGTCATATATGCTATGCCGCGGAGAGCTCCACCCGCCTCAGCCCAATCTACCAATCGATAATAGATAGTCTCCGTTCCCGTGATCTACTAATCAATATTATACATAATATTGATTGAGTAGATCAAAGAGTCGTGTCAGATTATTGATTGGTAGATCAGACGGAGATGAGAGGAGCTCCAGATGGGGCGGAGCCTATCGATAATTGATTGGCAGAATGACGGAGGCGGGAGGACCTCTCCCCGGCATAGCACATGTGACGGACTATCTACTACTGTGTGTGCGATCTCTCGCTTCACCATTTTTTCGCTGTTCTGTAATCGCACGCTGTATTGCATCATATCTCATTTAATTGTTTTGCAAACTAAATTATTCTAACCTTATATCAATTCCATCATCAATCAATTCCACCAATACTCGCAACGCTCCTTCACTTTCCATTCGAATTGAAACATTATCTGCGAATTAGTGATTACAGTAATCTACGAGACTTATTTATCACCAATTCCGGGTTCTCCTTTGTGTATCGTGGCTGCTCCTAGAGCTAATTTGGTGTGTGACAATCGATCGCAGTCACTTTACAATTCGCAGCGTTAAATCCGGGCGAATCGTACTGCCCGTCAATCGAAAGTTCCAATCCCTTCCCCTATAAGTACAGTATGTATTGATGATGCGCAACATTAGAATACCCCTGCGGCATCTACTGCTATTCTCCTCACTCGCTTCTCCTCACTAGCATAAACCCGATCGATCGATTCCGCGCCTACATCTCTTATCACTCTCCTCATTGTCCGATCAGAAGGAATCGCGAGATCGATCAATCGCGCTAGATCACACAGTCTCTGTAATGCAGAACCAATATTTCAGTGTAGCGGGTGCCTTATTACCGGGACAGGCGTTCCAGTTATGAAAGAAGCGACGGGAATATCGTGGTTTGCACGGTACACTTGTCCCTTCCCTTTTCCCACTCTTGATTGGCTCTCCCATCTTACGGCCTTGTTGCAAAAGAGACATTCATAGATCACGATTTTCGCACTCCCGATTGCCGAAATACGAATCAGACTTTGATCAAGTCGTTGCCCGCACAATCGACAGCGCTCGAATAACTCCAAAATGCACTGAGTCTCCACTAGCGAAAAACGACTATTCTGTTTCCCCTCCTCCTCATCCTCCTCCATTTCTTCTTCCTCTGTCTCATCTACCCCTTCCATCCCTTCCAAATCTTGCGACGCTCTGTATTCAATGTCCTACAATTGATGTTTTTGTATCCCTCTATTTGATTCACACACCTCTGTCTCGACTGGTTCTGTCGTTATTGTCGAGAACGCGGATTTATACCGCTTTGGCGGAACAACTTCATCAATCACGTCATTGAAGGTGGCGTCATCATCGAGAACAAGAGGATCGACAGAAGGGAGAATTGGCGGCGCCCACGCAGCCTTCGTATTGTTTTATCTTTATTGTGTTTTAAAATGTTCACACACTGATCCTTTGCGATTCCACTCGTGTCGCGTAAGGATCGAAACAACTGATCGACAGCCAAAAATCATAAATTAAAACTAATTAGGCAGCGCTAAGCTGCTGTTTCCACAGATAATCCGAGCTAGACACATTTTTTGATATGTTGTAAAGCTGGAAAAGATGCATCGATTGATATACTGAACATGGAAATGAAATAGCATGAGATCCCATAGTTTGAAGACAAAAAAAACGATTCGGGCATCTCTCTATCATTTTTCCTTTCGCAAAGGTCACATTATTTCCTCATTTGCTGTGCGCTAACTTCCAAACACGAGTGGTAGATCACACTGACCTCACCCCACTATAGCGGAAAACTGGCAATTTCTGAGATCTCGATCACGGGTATGCCGTGAAACTGTACGATCGCATGCGATTTCACCCCATACCAAATCAAATAATTGCGTCTGGTTCGGATTTGCGGTAGAAATATCTTTTAGAGCACTGCTAGAGCTACCAAAAAGCCATAGGAGAATTAGTAAACACAAGAATTATAATTCTGCCATTCGAAAAGTTTTTATCTCTCTGTAATTACAATACGCGCATTCGTATTCGAGATACTTCACGGCGATGTCCGCGAACAAATTAGCGTAAAACGGAATCCCAGCACCCACAAGCGTTGTAGCATGTTTATCTATAGAATGCGCATCCTTACCAAATTTTGCGAAAGATATTTATTTTTTTTATTTGCTGATGAAAAGATGAGGAGAGATAGAGCGGTCATGTAGATCAAGTGCATATTTTTGCTCCACTAATTACGATAGGCTAATCGAATAGAGATACCAGCCTTTTGACATACGTGACCACCCTGTCTCTTACAGGATTCGAAATGAAACTGTCGGTGAATCGAGGTCGTAACAGAGCAAAGTTGATATATTGTTACTAATTTCGGATATAATTATAGATCAAACCAGTAAAATCTTAAAAGTGATGTGCTGTATTTTGTCTACCGTCCTCCGTATACCGTAACCAAGATACCATAACCGAGGAATCAGAAATAATGAAAACAGTCTGAGGGGGGTAGCCGTCTGAGGTGCAGATCAACTGATCAATGCCTAATATAAAGTACTCGTTCATGATACAGTCTCTCCCGTTATGGTAGCCGACTTACAGTAATCCAAAATATGAAAATCTCAGGCATCTTAAGAACATAACTTGAGCTATTACTAATAATATCAATTTTGAGTAAATTTTCGCAACTTCACATTTATTACTGTAGCTCGCCTACCGTAGCAGGGGATACGGTAGCGAAGAATCGGTACACCCCACGGGCAATGCAGACTAGAGTGCGAAATGTCATAACAAGACCTCAGAATGCTCAATTATTCATACATTTTGCGCACTATGTTATGAAATGCGCGTATTTGGCTGATTATCATAACAAGCTTTGTCTGGGAAAATATGATAATTCGACGTTGTTCTCTCATTTCATCCGCGCCTTCACTTCCCGGACGGTCTCCTCTCTCTACAACAGGCTAGTGTTGTTGATTATGTTGGATTTCTTAAGATTATTTGATATAGAAAGTAAATAATTGGCATCTACGGTATATCAAACGTGTAAATCGAGCGATGACGGGTAGGCCTCAATGTGAACTTGTAAACTGGGTTCTCTTCAGATATCGCACACTGAGAGGCCCATCAATGGATAACGACAAAGGAGTTGGCCTCGAACTTGAATCCTATTTCACAAAATAGTGTTTCATTTCGAGGAAAAACTATAACCTCCATTTCCACATTTGCTCTAAAGGGAAAATGTGAGTTATCTTGTATTTACTTCTGTACTTATATGCTAGCGTGTTATTGTGTGACTATGAAATATCGCGACATTGATTTTGCTCACAGGGAGAGTGACAAAGTATTGTGTTCCATAAACACAAAGAAAACACTAGAGAACGGAGTTCATAAAAAATAAAGTACTGTGGACTCTTTCATTACCAGAATCTCTGCTACGTAAGTCGAGATTATGCACATCAATTCCTTTCTCCCGCGTTTTTTCGTATTTCTGGAACACAGCACTTTGTTACTGTCCCTGTGAGCAACAGTACATATTATTATATTTAATTCCATAGGATCTATTTATATTAATACAATAACACACTAACATAGAAGTACATAAGTAAATACAAGATAACTCACATTTTGCCTTTAGAGCAAATGTGGAAATCGATGTTGCAGTTTTCCTCGACCATGAAACACAATTTTGTGAAATATGTATAGAGAAGATGTCGTTCGGGAAGTGAAGACGCGGACGAAACGAGAGAACAACGTCGAATTATGATTTGCCAGACTCTCCCAGACAAAGCTAGTTATGATACTCAGCAAAATACGCGCATTTCAGAACCTTTTTTTAGAGAACAAATTGATAGACTGAGGGCCTGTAATCGGATAATTCACCATTTTCAGGAGCTGTTATTGGTAACTGAATCATTTTGAGGGGTTGTTCTTGGGATGGATCATCCCTCGAATCATTTCGATAGGAACCAATCAATTATCCGATTACCTGACCCGCATTACACACTCTAGTGACGACCCCCATATTCACCTCGTGCATATATCCCCGAGTCAATTTGCTGAATTCCAGAATCACTGATTACGGTAGACCAGATACAGTAAATTTAGATACAATATCCGGAGCACGGTACGTAAGCTGTAGTAGGTCATTTATTTTTTACCAACATAATTCCAATATTAATTTTGCCTTGCCTCGGTGTGGTACGTGAAATGATAACTCGCCAGTTCTTTTCTGAAGTAAGCTAGACAAGGATTTGTTTCGAATTCAAAACGAATCCTTTCATTTCTTATCCTCAGGCCGAGAGATTTGCACCGCAAAAAAAATCGGAATCAGAGAGAAAAATTCATTTTGCCATCCCTAGTATATCATCTGACTGTTTCTAAGAGAGTGTGTGAATATTTTTTTCACAATATTATTGTGTGAATACTATCGTTCGTCGTATATTCGTATGTTTCTTGTAATGTATAGTATTGTTGGTGGAATACAGTGATTATTTATTTGCAGAATTTTAGACTAGGTAGCTGGCTTTGCAAGAAATAACTCCATAGCATTGCATGCTCGTCAAGCTGCGAGGAGCCTACCAACTGTTTTGGTAGGCACTTCGCAACTATGATCCCAGTTCATAATGAAAATCGATATTTCCGAATGTCTATTGGTTCAATCCAACCTGCAGTGGGATGGTAACTTATGATCTACAGTAACCAAAACTCGATAACCTTTCGCTGCGGGACCACTACTTTCGAAGGTGCCCAAATTGCACCAAATTTATGGTCCCGCAGCGAAGTTACTGTAGTCTACGGTACGGTAGCCGAGGTAGGTATACTTTCCGTTCAATGCCGCACCGAATGCCAACTCATACAAGCAATACCGACTCGATTTAAACAACTTTGTAAAATGGTGGCCCGCATTAAAAGCTACAGTAACCCGGAATTATTGATTTTGGGTTACATTGATCATAAGGTACCATCTCACTATAGGTTGGGTTGACCAATCGACATTCGGAAAAATCTATTTTTACTATGAACTGGAATCATAGTTGCAAAGTGCCTACCAAAAAAGTTGGTAGGCACCTCACATCGGTCGACTAATGTAATGCTATGAATAACTCTCTTAATTTTTGAACACTATTTCACACTGGTTTCTTGCGAAGACTCACTTCAAATGTCTCATAATCGTGATGAAAAAGAGCGGATGTAGGTAACAATGGAGAGGGAGACTGAGTGGATAGGGAGATGGCTCGCATTGCAGATCTCTGCTAAATTTATGTTCCATCATTATGATTGCAATCTAGACTACTGTTATCTCGCTTGTTTCTTACTGTAGAATCACTCAATCCGTTTTCATATTGAATTATGATTGCTGACTCCACAATTTCAATGTATTTGTTTCCATATGCTTGGTATTAAATTCATAAATATTCCAAATTGTTGGTTATTGGCGACTGACCACGGCTATTGAGAGCTGAGAGAAGGTCGATGGTGGGGTGATATCTGCCGGTCTCGTTGTCCTGAGTGCCACGACTGGTAGAGGACGAATAGGAACGAGAGAAGGAACAGAGACAACTCGCAGCTGATAGTGATTGATTATTAGACGGACTTCCACTAAAAGACCCGTTCCATTGATGCTTGTGAGATAAATGAATTCTACGATTACGGTATTTCGGCTACGGTATGTCTCAATTACTAGTACTGTTGAAGTCGTTGCGGTCAAAAAACGCGATGAATGGGGGGTTGAATCACACTCATTTCTCATACTATACGGCAGTCGCATCCATTGGTTACGGTAAGTATTCGCATCGATTGATTATGGTAAGTGTTCGTGCATTTTTGTGTACCTAGATACACACTACGTTACGTGAGTAGTAACGTGTGTCGAATACTGCAGATGATGTAGAGAGTTACAAAATTGGCTTACAATAGGGACTGACATCGATGGGATACTTATAACAGATTATTAGGGAGGCCACTCACATCGGTAGGCAGACTGGCATCGGGGGAATCGAAGTGTCGCATGCACCATCGAGCCTCATTCGCTGATCGATGTCGATCCATCTCCCTTGCAGTACGCTCAGCCTCGAAGTTCTGTCTAGCCATCCACTCCGACTGCGCGTCACGTCGCCCCATTATGGGGAAACCTTTTCGCTGGCCCCATGCTATCCCCGCACAAAAAAGCATTTGCGCTTTTTCGCTTGCGTACTCATCTATAATGACAAACTCATCGGAATCGTGCACAAAAAACATGAAACTACACACCAAAATCACTTAAAAAGATGGAAAATCGATAATAATACGGTAAAGATCGTAGAACAACATTCGGCGGTTTGTGGTGTGCTTGGGCGAGATTTAAAAGCCGGCTCTCACAATAGATATGGCTCTGGTCGCTCCCAGCTAAAATCCGGCTCTGGTTCTGAACTTTGAAAATCTTTGAAAATTCTAGGAAAATTTTTAAAATTTTATAAAATTTGCTTTTGTTTTACAAATACGATTTCCGATCTTTTGAACTTTAATCTTGTTGCAGTGCCAGGTCCCTTTAAGAAAGAATATACTCACAGATATACTTAAGAAAGAATATACTCATCCGCTGGAATATACTCAATATTGAGTATATTCGAGGCGGGGAGGAGCAATATACTTAAGCGTGTCAATATACTAAATGTTGAGTATATTCGAGCGTCGGGCGGGAGGGGGGAGGGGTATAGAGAAATGCAAGGGCCGATTGAGATTGGAAGTTGGATGTGGTGCATACTAAGTAATCGATCTCGTGGAAAAAAAAGATGCATTATATCGTTTATTTGACGAATTCAACCGAAAATAATTGTTTTTCATGAAATATTTCTACAGTTTTATTTCTAAATGATCATGTACATTTTATTTTAATACGATTTTGTTTTTCTTAATATATGAAAAAATTATAATTAATTATTAAACATCAATTAATTAGTTTGCAATGACAGACCAGTCGATAACATGTCATTACCGTGTCCTGCCGAGCCTGACGCGTCTTATTCTCGCTTTGCGCACTTCATTCTCCGCTGGCGCACTTGGTGATCTCATCTTTTCGAAATTGCATTTCTGTTCATTTTACTTGTTTTGCACCGAATCTCTTGTAATTTTGTGTTCAGATGCCTTAGTCGCGCCCTTCTCGAGCTTCGCGCGCTGCACTGCACTAGTCAGGTTCGACTTTCTCCGTTGCTGAGTGAGAAAATCTGAGTTTGGGTTTTGATTGTGGTTGCGTCAGGTTCCTCCCGTCTATAAGATCAAAACCATCGATGAATCATATCGAAGATGAGGAATGTTGTAGAAGACGCCCAGGCCAAAAGGTTTGTCTATTTCAAAACTCCTTGCTCACGATAGCCCGGCACTACTGCAGTGTTTGGGAGAAGACCAGTATTCCTTCTCATTTTTGGACTACTCACTTATTCTTTGCCGTCAATCGTGGTTGACTGGTCCCAAACACTGCAGTAGTGCTGATAGCCCTACGTGATGTTCACTGCCACATCATTCCACATGCCGGTCAACCCTACAGAAAGGGGGTTGGAGTGAGAAAACTTACGAAATTGAAATAGAGACTCTCTCGCTTGTGCACATTTTCTCACCCAGACTCCTCTCTGTAGGTTCGGAATCATGTGCTGCGGATTTTGTAGCACATTTTGCTAGTATAACTCTGAATAAAGATGCTCTAGCTGCGCGTCAGTGGTGAGCGACCCCCTCGGATCCGAGGAGTACCTCGATTCGAGACAATGGAAGTGCCCGTAGCTGCTCAAATTTGACCAAATTGAAAATTAAGCGGTTGTCGCACTTCCTTGTCTCGTCGAGCACTATTACGAATGAAGCTCGTAGGAAATACAGATTGCGTATTTCGCAATAGCGGCACCCCGATTTCATTGATTCCGAGGGAGATCGCAGATCACTGCCGCGCGTGGACCTGATTTCGTAGCTACATCCGCTTATTTTTCATTATTTTTTTAAAGCAAATCGTGTGACTAGTAGTTGTATTAGTGTAATCATGTTGCTTCCTTTCAACTTACTAAAAATTAAAAAGAAATGTTCAATCGACATTTTCGAAATAATTCGATATGCAAAAATATAAAAATTGCGTTGCAGATCAAGGTAAGAACCTCTCAGTCGCTCTATTCGAGCCCGGTTGGGCAGTCGAAGCAAACCCGATGTGGATACCACCCCCGCAGCTGATAGATGAAGTCCCAATTGCAACTTTTTCCGGTACGGGTGGAGGAGGGCGGGGTAGAGGGGGTAATGTACGGTTACTGTAGTGGTTAATGCACAGTGAACTATAGTACTGTTGTCCCGGTAAATTTACCCTTGTAAAATCTATGAAAATTTTAATACTGGCGACACATTTTTTGTTTGCGGCTGACACACCTGTTGGGACTTGGTTTCGCCGGCGCCTATTGGCATGCACATACATAATTCGTTTCTTGTTTCTCTGAGTTTTCGTTTAAAAATAGTCTGCAGATTCTAGTCCGGCCTCTCGGAAGTGATGGACTCGCTGGCGATCGATTTCCTGCCCATCAAGACGACATTCAAGAACGGATACAACCAGGATGGAAAGGTATACGTAGCTATCGATTTACTGTCGGGGGAGATTATGCTAATTTGGCGGACAATTTTGTACGACAAACGGTGATAATCGTACGTTGAAAAAATGGTGCTACAGTTATTACGATAACAATCTAGTGTTAGACCGCCAATAAATCGATATTGCTGTCAGTAGGTTCCGACTGCGCTACATGGACATCATGCCGCACCTGGCTCTCGCGAAGAAGGAGGTGAGTGAAATTGGTTACTGTTAATTAACGAATCGGAACTGCGGTAGTAGTCAAAGCATTTTTTTTTATTTTTTAAAGCAGTGCGTCAATAGGCTGTTTCATCACGCTTTTTTAAAACTCGAATTGTTGCTGCTTTTAGTGACAGACGACCCGATTATTTGCCAAAAAAAAGAAGATTATCATATTTCGCCTTATACTTTCTGTTTACCGCATCCATCCTTTTACTTTCCGTACTATTCTCCTAATTACCGTATACCTTCTAGCTTATTCCGATGGAGCGCGGACTGCTCATCGAAAACCCCGGAACACATGTGATCTTCCGAGTTCAGCTGGAGTCGGTGCCCGATCTTCGCGTTAAGATTCGATCCGAAGGCGGGGGTACGGTATCCTCTTCGTTGGGGTATTAATTGGGGATACTGTAGCTGTGTTAGTATGTCGATTGGGGTGTTGTATGCTGAAATAATACACGATTGAGGCTGTAAATTATTGTTGGAGATACTGTTGGCTGTAAAATATCGATTATTTTTGTAGGCTCGGTGAAGATTCTGTTGAATCGGCGCGGGATGAATGGCTGGCCAATTGGAGGACGACAACACGATGGTGTTTCCAAGCCGAGTCGAAGGGGTGAGGATTACGGTAGTCGATGGTTGTATGGTAGTCGGGAGAGAAATGGGTCACAGGTATAACTGACTATCGACTGTAGTTATGATTCGTAGTTATGTTTGTCCGGGTGGGGCGAACCGTGGGTCAGACTAATAATTGTGAATATGAATCTTTGCAGATATCCGGCGGATCAGAGGAATCTACGCAGCGACGACCGAGTAGGGACACTCTCATGGCATACTTTGAAGCGTACGAAGTGGAAATGGAAAAATGTTTCGACTAGATAATCGATCGATATGTCTACCGTATCCCCCTCCCCGCATCTCACACGGTACAGTATCTAGCTCGTATTGCCTTGTTCGATATCGATTATTGATAGTTTTGAGTTCAAGTTTTAGCGCCTGTTTGTTGGTATTCTCACTAGGAATTCATTCATGACTGTATACTACATATTATACTATGCCGCAATATTTTTTGTTCTTGTGTATTGTCTTTCTCGTTGTTTCTGTTATTTAAACTGTCAGCAATGAATCAGCCAGCCATCTATTCTCCGTGCTTATTTACACATGAACGAAACAAATAATGCTATCAAGGAATGGAAGGAAGGGCTGAAAGGCAGAGGAGGCGGAGCCAACCGAGTGAGGGGGCGGGGTCAAGCCGGATGAGCGCGCGCCTCCCGTTCTCAATATACTCACTATTGAGTATATGAATATACTCAATATTGAGTATATCATATACTCGGTGTCACATCCTAGTATATCATATACTCAATACTGAGTATATTCGCGCTCAGTGTAGTTAGCCACTGCTCCTCCATCTCCTCAACCAGAATTGCGCGGGAAGATTGGGATAAGAGCTGGGTGAGGGACCACCTGGACGGGGTCAATCTGGTCCCTCTCCGCTTTTTCCTCCCCTTCTTTAACTTTTTTTTTGTTTATTGGCTCCTCCTCTCCCATTATCTGCATGTTTTATGAACGAGGGCGGAACGAGATCTTTTTTGTGTCGTGAGGCAAAAACAGAAAATGATATATTCTCCATTGAGAAGGGAATAAAAAAGCAAAATTCACACAATATATTTAACGGCTTCTTTATTCTCAACAAAAAGGCGACTCCTAAATAGACGGAAAAAATACACGACCTCAGTACTATTGAGCGGCTCCCGACGTCGGAGGAGGTCTGCAGAATACATTGCCGACGAAATTATTAGGATAAGGTTGCCAGTGTGGTTTTCAAACAACATGATTCAAATGACAAATACCAAAAGATGCAAGGCCCCAACTCACGCCTGGCAGATGGCAATGGCCGCGTGAGCAGGTTGCATCGACGTGGGCTGCGCTGTAGCGGTGGTGCAGTTAGTGGTCGGCGATGCGCCCTTCAAAAATATGCGTGTTCAACATTAAATGTTATCCATAGGACGAAGTTTAGCGCAATCTTGATTTGGACTCTTCGGTACCCCCGTCGAAAATCCCAATGTAAAACAGCATCATGTGAACGCACTCTGACATCTCGGCCACTAATACAACAACAGCAAAAATTATCTAGTCATGTTGGAACAAGTATATAATTTCGAGTAATGATCTGACCCTCTCAATTCTGCATGCTCTCTCGCGCCGTCTGATCGATGAGAGAGCATGTAAAATGAGGAGAGTCTGATCATTACTCGTAATCTCCTCACCTTCTTGGTTGGAGCAACAACGACCTGTGGGGTCTTCGTTGGGAATCCGCTTCTCCTCATCCTCGTCTTCCTTCTAAGAATTCTTTTATTTTTCGTTGCCAATTGGATTAAAAACCATTTGCAGCACACAACCAAGCGGAATCTATAGGTACAACAGATACGTCGTCTACTGTTTCACTTTTTCCTCACTTTGGAATTCGTGAAAAATATATGCATTCTCACCTTTGCACCTGCGGACTTGGCGAGCAGCAAGATGAGTCCCATCATTGCCAGCACGCCAATTATGAAGATATTCTGACAGTCGCGGTCACTGCTGCCGTACAGACAGGACGACATGTGAAGTACTTATTTAATGCAAAAATACTGGGTAAAGAGGCAAAAGTGAGAGGTGTCGAGGAGGAAGCATTGTTTGTCTTCTTCCTGCGCCTAAAGGGATGAGTTTACCTTCATTGTCGTCACAAGACATGGCAGCGTATTGAGTTGCTTTCGTATATCGTGCAAAGCCCGCGTGAAATATTCGGAGGAAGAGATCCTGCCATTGATGTTTTAAACCCGCATCTTCCCATTTTCCGTGCGGTACACCGGTACACCCAGAAAGAACATACTTACTATTGAGTATATTCTATACTGAGATATGACACCGAGTATATGATATACTCAGTATTGAGTATATTCTCTCGTTTTCGCATGCTCTCTCGACGCGCGAATATACTCAATATTGAGTATATCATATACTCGGTCTCTCATCTTAGTATATTCATTCTCTGTGTACGTGTGGCAGAGCCCTACACGGAGCGCAAACTAGCTAACAGAACTGTTCTCTTGCACAAATCTCTGAGACAACTGCTATCTAAGAGGAACGCAGCTTTCTCAAAAAGGATTTCAACTCATGTTCAAGTTCTGATGCGCCAAAAATGCCCTGCACACCTTTATACATTCCTCATTACATATTCTGGAACAATTCACACCAATCTATTCGCACAGCGTTTCGCACAAGGGAGTCTGCAGACATTATAATAAAAATTATTATTATTATCTCCCATGCTTGCTCGCGTTCCTGGCCCTTTTAAGGGGATTCACATGGCCCTCACTAATGAGATGGAGAGGAAGGAGAGTGTGGGGACAGCTGGCGCCTGGGGGTCTGCCATTCGAGTGATCCATCCTCCTCCCTTCCCCTAACCGGAGGCTTCTCAATCTCCCGCTCTCTTCTCTCGATCGATACCCTACCACACCATCCAAACCTTCAGAAAGGGGGTAAGCTGTGAGAGAGTGTGCGGAAGTGTTAGAGTCCCACTCGAGGTTGACCGGGTAGTGAAACTCTCGCGAGGTGGCCATCGTATTATTCACTGTAACATCAATTTCTGAACTCATCGATACGTATTCCTTTATTCTGAGACAGTTGCTACTCTCGAAATTCACTTGATTAGTATGTGTTCCCGGGGCATGACATAGCTCTCGCTTCTGATCTATCACAAAAATAAATCTGGAAACCTTCTCGATTGTCTCGATACGATACTCTCGCGAGGCACATCACTTCCTCGGCGGGAATGGGGATATGGGCGAGAGAAAGTGCAAAATTGAGAAGGACCCATTTCTCAGACCCTTTCAGCACTTGCCCTTTCCTATGTATGAGCAACCGTGGAGGAATGTGCAGTGTTCAATATTATTGCAGATTAGCACTAACGCATCGGCAGTACATCACCAATTGAAGTGAAAAGACAAAATTCAAACAAAATTTCGGATGAAGAATCGGGTAAGTGATGTATGCGATAATTTTTTTTTCCTATTTAACTTTTTCATTTTTTAATGCTAACCAATGATTCGATCTTTGCACCATGCAATCAGAATAAAATTGTTGTAAATTGGCTATAACGCTCATATCCCGCATGTGAAACACAACCGCGCGTTCATTCGATTATAAAAAAAAAATAATTACTATATATTAGGAAAGTGAAGTGTCTGTCTGTCTGTTTGTTTGTATTTTTTGTCGTTCCTTTTCGCGCCCAAAATTTCGCATTTTCGCTATATTTCGCTTCAAATTGCGCATTCAATCCCAGTGCAAATATGAGTTATTATTCAGTCTCTTCTCTCCCTTCCCGATGAGATCATCGAGCTCATCTCGGCTATCTACCGTACTCCGATCGCAGTCGGATTTGAGTCAATCGACGATTGCATGCAATCGAGACAAGAATGAACCGGCCCACACGGGAACATTCGCCTCTTCATCAAGGTAATTGAATCCTTCGTGAGGAGGCGTTGCATTTGAATACTGAGCAGTTATAATGATAAAAACGGCGTGATGCGAACCTACCTGCAGCCATACTTTCTGTGACTCTCCTTTATAAGCCGCCCCATCCGCAAATTAGCAAAACTCCAATGTCTATACAGAATAGCGATGGCTTCGCAAGAAATTGCTCTCTTCATTGCTTCACACTTTCACACCTGTCTAATCGACGAGATAGTGTGCAGAATGATGAGGGTATTTCTTGCGAAGCCATCTCTAATGTGACGTTAAAAATCACCAAAAGAATATGAAAGATCGAAATTTGCCTGTATGTCTACCTTCAATGGGAGCCGAGATATTATCGAAAAAACGAAAAGTGCGGGAATTCAAATTCTTATCACGATCACGGATTTAGGCCGGATTTTTTTAACAGGCAAATTTCGATCTTTCTTATTTTTTTGGTGATTTTTAACGTCACATGATTCAGAATGTAACCGCGTCGGCCTGCACGATGGTGGTCTTTCGCAATTCGGATGACGATCGAATCACTGCATGCAAAGGTTGACTCAACTATACTTTTTTCCTTTGCTTTTTACCCTTTTCCTGATCCTATACTTCTCCCCCTATTTTATATCTCCCACGTGTTATGAGATATGCCCTCCACAAGCCAGACTATTTAAAGACTTCGCACTCAGAGAAAAAGCATGGGGTTAGCAATGAATTACTCTTTTTTGCATAGAGAACATGGGAAATGAGGAGAGCGTAAGTAATTTATTTACTAACTCGCATGCATGGCCAAGTAATTTTTCTCTGAGTGTAGTGGGTGATTTTTTTCAATACCTTTTTATATCTCTAGCGTATTATGTGAAGTCGTATCAGAAGAGTCTCCACAAGCCAGAATTTTTTTAAAAAAATCAGAGAGCCGCATTTCGGACGTCACGTTTGCCTCTGTCTATGAGAGCATTTATCGACTGCAAAATTGTTTGGAACGCCTCCAGATAGTGGTAAGCATTAAATAGTACATAACTCGAATTCCTATTCTAAGATACATTTTTGTCGGCTACATAGAGATGGCTCTTGAACAATGTTACTTGAGAAAATGTACTGTACCTAGGAATAGTTCGTGAATTTTTTTCAATAACACTCTATGATTGAAGGAAATATCATCGTTTAGATTAATCCAGACTGCCGTGCCCAACTTGATTTCCACCAGCGGCTAGTTGAGGTAATTCGCTCCACGATGAAT
>BTSY01000129.1:0-27823 GCA_036245785.1 Pristionchus fissidentatus
GGATCAGGCGGGGAGCCTGGAGAGCCGTACCCAGTTTCCTCTTTCGGTCTCTGTTATTATATTCCTCAATTTCGGGGACGTAGGTTATTTATGCGGTACTGTTAGAGTACCGTGCACTACTGTTACAGTACCTTTGACCGCGCGTCGTTGGGTGTGCTCATTGAGGGCCCATTAGGCTGTCTACCTAGCGTGTAGTGAATTAACCGCCTACATTGGATCGTCCGGATCTGGCTACGGTGGAGGAGGAGCCTGGGCACCCAGCTCTGGTTCGGGCAACAACAACAACAACAAAAATGGCAGCCCCACCCAGTGTCGCCAAGCCCCGCACCGTCCAGTCGTGCTACCCCGGCTAATCGATCGACCCCACCACTCCTGCCGTAGCCCCCGCTGCTACCGTGCTCCCCTACCGTACCCAACCCGCATTTTCGGTTTTTCCTTCCTATTTTTTTACAAACCCAACCCGCATTTTCGACTTGCCGCAACGCACCCTTTCGACCTATGAGTGCAGCCACCATCACCTCGGATAAAGACAGGTGTGTTGGCGTTTCAGCGTAGACTGTTGGGATTACCGCTCGAAAAATTAATACTAATTATTCTTTGTTCGTGCAGGCTCACGGTATCTGTCGATCGAATGAAGTCATCCGTCTTTCCCTCCTACCGGCGCCGCTGGAAAGAATATCGACCCCAAGTGAGGTACGATAGCGATAATAATAAAATGCTTATTTAATAACTTCATAATGTGAAACGAAACGTGCCGTGGGCGCACGGGCCTTACAGGTTAGAGTTTCAAGGTGCATCCTTGTAATTAATTACTTGTAATTGTACAAATAATAAATTACAAGGAGTCAGGTGGAGGGAGGGTGAGAGAGGCACATAAATATGTTTGTACTATGTTAATGTCATCTAACATTTCCCCTCTTGCAGGCCCATGCGTGCACTCTTCTCGTGGCAACTTCATCTTCGTCTCTTCTCGTTGTTGATGGGTGGACAGAGAGTACTGTAGCTTGCCTACAGTACTCGCAGAGCAGGGAATGGTCAGAGCTCTGGGATGGTTGTACGCTGGTCGTCAACCGTCTAGAGTAACCATCGCCAGTCGATGGGGGTCATCTGGCCGTTCCAACTGCTTGGCGTAAAGATGTTCTGCCAGAGTCTTCTCTGGTTCCGTGTAAACGCTGATGGTCGAAAGACCATCACCATCTTCATTGGTCGAAAGACCCCCGCCCCCCTTTGGGGTGGGATTTAGGGTCTAAACACCCGGGCATCGCCGATTTTGGAATTTGTAGTTTGTAGTCTAGTGTTTAAATTACTGTAGATGTGTGTGACAATGTAAAGTGCGCAATTACTTATCGTCTCCTCACTTCGTCTCACCATTGAAACATTTTTGGCAAATAATTTGCATCAAAACCTGGTGGAGTTGGGTTTCTAGGGAGTATAATATGTGCAGATGAATTATAAGCACGATTGAATTTCATCTAGGTCCAGAAACCTACTCTATGACCTTCTCCTCTCCTTCCGTCATCTTCGTGCCGCTTACTCGCTACCGTCACCCACCGCTTATTGATCTACCGTACTCGTGTGCGAGCAGGTCATTGTGTATTAGAGGTACTGTTACTGTATACTACGATAGACTCGCAGGCATACTGAACTACTGATTGCTTTTGTTGAAGGACGTATTCAATGGGTGGCCAAGATGGAATGATCATTTTGTAGACTCTGCTTCACTTTTCCGAAAATGAAAAATAGATGCTAGTTCAATACTTCCGATACGTATGGTTCCCAAAACCTAGTGAAAACAAGATGCAAAATAGGCTTCGATTCTATTAAAATAACGCTCTTTTTGCAGGCCTTTGACGTCACCGCTGATTTTGCGAGGTGTAGTTTGTAGCTTTCTGAGAGCGACTCCCCACGCGTACACAGCGTTTCGAGAGCGGCCACAGGAGTTAGACGACTAGACAAAAGCTAGAGAGAGTCTGCTGAAGAGAGAACTCAGGCAGCGAAACAAAAAAAACATGGTCCTTTTATATCGGGAAGACGCGCTTTACACGAGACGGGGTGGAACGGAAGGCGTCAAAAAGGGGCGGAGACTCGAGCTTCCTCCGCCCGCTTCCTCTCGGAGACGCTCGAGAGAGAGGGGGCGGGGCGAGACGTCGACTCTCTCCATCGTCAAACCCGGCTCGAACGAGCACCGCTTTCGATACACCCTATATAAGCTGCGCGCGCTCGATCACTACTGCGAGCTACCGTACATGCCCGCCAGTACATTCAAATTCAAAATTATTCTGGAATTGTGCCAAGATCTCTCTGGCCGTAAGTGCCGTGTTGCTGAATCGCTGTGGCGTACTGTGGTCTTCGCGTACAGCACGCCCGATGATGCGTAATTGCTTTACGAGGGAAGAGGGGCAGACAGCCAATGAGCGGCGAAGATTACAATGAAATTGTACTAAACAAGACAATTTCTTCGAATTTTTACTCCGTTTAGAAATAACAACATGACGTAACGAAAACAGTAACATGTAACAGACAACAACAATTTGTAATATAAAAAAACGCATAACAGACAAGATTTTAGAAGCAATTAGTGAAACTCAAATCATGGTCAGTAATGCCAACATCTTCTCAATCGATATCCCACGACTACCGTACTCCTTCATCTACCGTACTCTCTTCTAATTTGTAATGACTGCAACCGTCACTTCTCCCTGCTGCTCTCTCCTTCTCACGCTCTTCTCCAGTCGCCACGACATGGTCATGCTGTCGCGCGGGTGCATCCCGCCTCCAGCCAACTTCGTCGACATCGGAAATTGATCGATGATTAATCGCCTACCGTACCCCTCAAAATCTGCATAGACTTTTAAAAATAAATCGATTACGGAGTGAGTTGATTAGGGTAACTAGGACAAGTAAGGCGTCAATCGATACTAAAGGAGCGGATTACGGATTTTCTCGTATACTTATCGACCAGTTATCAGGTCCATGTCATTCTGTGTCCTAGTAACTGTGCTTATTTTGTAACCTTGTGAAAAGGATAACATTTCTTTAAAATGATTATAACAAACAAATACCTGGAATGCGACCTCCTCTCTCGGTCCCAGTCGCCAGTCACCGGGCTGGCCGAACAGATCAGACAGCGTCGACGAGGACACACTGCAAACGTGCATGATTAGAAGTGACTCCTCCGGAAAGGGGTCAGGACCGAGATAGCGCGTCAATGTGAGAGAAACTCATTAAGTTCGACGCCGGTATATGGCGCCGGACTATAAACCTCATAGCCATGTACATATTTCGGTCCTTTTTTGTATACGACGAATACGACCGTATTTCTACCGTACTCCTCCGATCAATTACCGTCCCCCTCACTCACCTAACATGCATCTTCCGATTCGTGTTATTCCGCAGTACATACTCGTGCTTCTTCTCGCCGCGACACCCCGCTTTCACGGTCGAGGAAACCTCCAGCGGATTCTGAACGCAGAATATAATATTTTATGATTTATAATAATACGACATTTCGAATTCACCTGTAAGAACTTCCCAATCATGTTTTCGTGTATTCACTTTCACCCTGCAGGAGGGACATTTACAATATTTTCGAATAGCTACCGTACCTTGACTGACTTATCTACCGTACCTTCACTGGTTGAATCCTGGCCCGACACAGCAGCACCTCGTAGCCCTTTAGACCGCTGACGACCACGCGCTGGGGATTCCTGTATTTAAAACTCTTCTATAAATTAATGATTTCTAAACAAAGTTCTAGAATCAGCGAAAAGTAGTTCCACACGGTTCCATTTTCTATTGTAATAATTCGCAAGAAATCTTTTTTTTTTAATATCCTGATTATCCCGTTGTAAAAGACCGAGGAAACGTGGAAACACTCGTCCGGACATGTAGTTCTAGGAATAGCTTCGCAAGAAATGACTCTCTCCTTTTCGCACTCTCTCACACCCGTCTGACCGACAAGATTGTGTGCATAATTATGAGAGCATTTCTTGAGAAGCCATTCCTATATTAAAATATAAAATAGATCCGTTCATGAAATGAACTACTGGTGTACGTGTTCTCTTTCTATACCCCGGAATGTCTCTCGCTTTATCATGCTCTCGCCCAGCCGTATCTGTTGTTTAGGAGTTGAACGTTTTAATAATATTTTGGACGAGCGATTGTGAATTTATAATAAACAAACATTGGATCTTCGTGCCGCTCAACTGCCAGATGCGTCGGGTCGATCACCGCATGCAGCAGCTGCCGCTCGCCCACCTGCACGCAAATAGTATTAAAAGAAACTGGACAAAAACAGACAGACAGACAGACAGATACACACACGTACCGATATCCTAACATATAGTGATAATACCCTCAGGAAACTCGATCTAGATCTGTTCAGTTCCAAAGTAATATTCAAATTTTGCGTCTGAACAGATTCCAAATTTCAAATAAAAATATATGAATCTGATTAGAACTGATCAGAGCTGCCCGTCTATTACCGGTTTCATCTGCAGTTCATCCATTGTCGCGTGCCGAATTGATCCCGCATAACGTCGGACGACGACTCGATCGGCAGTCAGAATGTACACGAGGATGCTGAACGAGATTGCAATTTTAGTTAAAGTTTCAATTCAAACATGTCATGTCAGTCATAGTGCTCAGATGTGGACTATTACCTTACATGATAATTAGAAAACGAAAATGCCGGAGAAAATAGGAGATACCAAACTCGGAATGAATGCATCTATACCCACCGTACACCTATGGCACACCCTGATATTCGTACTTCT
Organism: Pristionchus fissidentatus; assembly: GCA_036245785.1. Classification (NCBI taxonomy): domain Eukaryota; kingdom Metazoa; phylum Nematoda; class Chromadorea; order Rhabditida; family Neodiplogasteridae; genus Pristionchus; species Pristionchus fissidentatus. The sequence continues at coordinate 4,776 of BTSY01000129.1, forward strand.
TTGCCTCAATTTGGGATTGCACGAATAAATAAATGTCAATAAAGTTAAATTAGAGATATACCCGAATTTGCTCCTCTGCTTGCCCGCTGTAGTGGTGACCTGCTCGCACACTTCACTCGCCAAGCCTGTAATTGGGATAAATAAATACAAAATAATAATGAAAATAGGTAACGCAATATAAGTGCGCTGTTAAGCGGATATCAAAGATGCCTTCATCTCAGGCATATTTCCAAAGAAATTGGAAAATCGAAAAGCAAATGTACACAAATCACTGATAATTGAATTAGTATGCTAAGATCTATGTCTATTTCGACGAGTACTATTCACAAGTAACAGTGTTTTAAACTATAATAGGTAAGACTGTTTCGCTCACTTATATTTAGCGTCATACAGTCATACCTCTCCTGGGCGGGAGCTCGTCAGTGACGGCCCCAGGAGTGGTTAGGTCAATATAACTTTTATATAATACGAAAAGAAATACGAAAATGCGCACCCTTCACTTCTCCTTCAACACCATCAATCTCGATCCAAACCTTCAGAGTCTGCAAAATGAGCCAATACTAATATTAATAAGCACTTAATGTTTCTTTTCCTCCTTTTCATGTTTCTGAAATTATTATCCAGAAAATGGTAAACAGTTCTAAAGTGCAATAGAGACGAAAACATACACTGCTCTATTTCCACACAAAGTTTGCAATAACATTAACAAATGCTTAATTAATTAGTCAGTTAATTTAATTGGAATAATTAATTAATTAGTCATAACTCACATCCACAAAGTGGGCGCAGCCAATCTTGCCCTCTGTCGTTCCGAAACAAATCAGCGTCATGAAGGGATCTGGAAATTAATTTACTTTCCTGAATTTTTTAAAAAGTCACAGAAACTTGATCTAGGACATCCTCATCCCGAAAATGGTAATAATTGCGAGAGTCGTCACGAGGTTTTGTCAGTCGTCACGAGCGGTCGCCTCTCCATTTCCTCCTATGGAGAGGTGGACTTTCCCCTAGTTCAGCCCAAGCTCTCTACTACCCCTCGTCTCTACTATCGACTAAAGAAGACTGTAATCCCCATACAAGCCGGAGTGGTCGCCGTGTAATGGGTATGACCTACAAGTTGAATTGATCCTCACTATCCCTATACTCGTTGATTCTCTCTAAGATCGATGACTCGAGTTTGGAGGACTCAGGCCCAAGCTCCAATCCATGATCCCTGTTTCGCACGAGATTCTAACGGATGGACCCCTGCTCTGGTATTTTTTTCCTAGCTGGATCCCTGTCTGATTCCAGGCTGGAAATATACCGGGATCCAGGCTGGAATCTTCACATTTGATACCGGGATCCAGGCTGGAATCTTCACATTTGATACCGGGATTCAGCCTGGAAACGCTCCCAGGCTGGATCCCTGTCTTATTCCAGCCTGGAAATGCATATTATACCGGGATCCAGCCAGGAAATAAATACCAGAGTGGCCATTTCCTATTCGACTATGGGAATCGTCTCGCATATCCTTTTCGACGTCGTCAGAGCTCCCATTCGATCCCCAGTGAAACCGAATAGCCTCTTTATAAACGACTTAAAACTGGAAAAAAACTGAAACTATTACCATCTTGAATTACATTTGATTTCCCAAACCACCGTATAAGTGTAATATCCAGCTGTAAAGACCAATCCGTAGTGAAAAAAGTGCGTTGAAGAAGGATCTCCTAAGTCTCCAGCGGATATGCTGAGCACTAAGGTTAAGCAAGTAAGTATATTACGTCCGCATTTCTTCTCGTCGCGGGCGTGAATGTTGACGACGGCGCCAGCAGAGATTTCGCCACCGATCACCGGCCACAAACACTGAATAAGTAAATTCGAAGTACCCAGTTATTAAATAATTAATGCAATAACAGTATCAACGACACCCTAATGTGGTGTTAGTTTTCGGAAAAAAGGAAAAAAGGCCAAGATTTGAATTCCCGCAATTTCATATCTCAGTTCTCCGTGGAGCAATCGACTCAAAACTTCGAATATAACATCTTTCGACCCCTTCATACCTAGAAACGAAATTTTGAGTCGATTGCTCCACGGAGAACTGAGATAAGAAATTGCGGGAATTGAAATCTTGGCCTTTTTCCATTCCTTTTTTTCCCAAAACTAACACCACATAACGAAGAACCCTTCCACCTTCTAAACGATTGCATCTCTCTCATGCTCTTTCAGCGACTTTTTATCGTTTATTTATTTAACGCTCACCATAAAGAAGCGTCAGCATGCCAAAAAAATTCAAATGTAATATTCTTATTATAATAATATCAATATAAACTGCTGACCACATCGGCCTATACCGGTCTTTCGTGCACAACTTATTATTTTAAAAATAAAATATAAAATATTTAATTGAAATAAATAAAATACCCCATATCCATCCTCATCATCCGACCACACGGCCACTTTCTTCGACGTAAACAGCCATGTGTCGTAAAGCGACAGCGAGCCCATTCCGATCAGCTGTAAAATCGGGGGAACGATTATAATAATAATAATTAAAATATAAAATATTTAATTGAAATAAATTTCAATTAAATATTTTATATTTTATTATTTAATAATAATTATTATTATTAGTAAAGGAAGCAGACAATGAAATACAACTCAATACTAGATGAGAAGAAAAGTATTTTTCACATCCTTTTTTCACTCACGGTGCCTACGTAAGCCTCTTCCTCCAAACAAATCAATGATCAATACAACTACCGTAACCAGGACACCTACCGTAACCGTTGAGGCGCCGTCGACTTCGGAGCAGATGGGGATATCTGCGAGTCGATCTACGAGTCCGCGCTTCGCTCCCGCCAGCAGCACCGACCACACGCTGAGCAATAATGGGATTACTGTAGAATACTGTACATCAATAAATCGATAAAACCATTTTTTCCAGGGATTTTAGCCGTCATCAGTACCAATTTTCTCACGTTTGTCTGGTCTACCGTAGTTTGCGTATGCCAATAATCAATATGACTTTCTCTGTGATCTACAGTACCCTCGAACTACAGTAATCCCAATTCACCTGAGAGAGTCGCCCGTCCGCACTGCAAACATCAGCTTGCTCTGCTCTCGGACGTCGGCATCCGAGTAAGTCGTAATCTGTGAAGACGGGAGATTGAGTAATGATGATGTAACCTTACCACATTTTTAAAATCCTACAGAAAGGGATCAGACCGAGAGAGTGTGCAAATGTGAGAGAATTCCTCTCGACTTTACACGTTCTCTAGCTCCAAACCCCATTCTGTGGAGTTGACCGGCAATGATGTGTTACCATTAAAACGCAACGTTCTTTTGCTTCTGTCAAAACTTCATTGCATTCAATTCTATTGCATTCTATTGTAGAATATAAGGGACAAAATGTTCTTTCTACAATTCCTTCATTGTATTTACCTGGTCAATGCACTTCTTTCGGTTCGTAATCATCTTGTAGGCCATTGACGAATCTGCATACGATAAATATGCTAATTACACCAAACCTTAATTAGCTTCGACTATGGAAACAAACGCTTCTCAGAAGGAAATAAGTCTACGACTCTAGACTTTTTGGATGGCTAGCGAGAACTTTAAAAGACTAAAAAGCGCATTTTTAGACTTTTAAAGTTCTCGCTCGCCAGCCAAGAAGTCTAATTCGTAGACTTATTTCCCTCAGAGTTCCTGCCCCTTATCTGCCGAAACACTCATATCTCTAATAATTTGTAGTAATGTAAATACACATAGGCCAAATAGCGACGATACACTTGTGCATGGTATCCTGACGATTTCGGCAAACGGAAATTTGGAATGATAAATGCATTTCTAGCCACACTTTTGACAAATCTATCGAAAAAAAGGAAATATGTACGGCGGAATGCGAATTTAGAAATTTCTACACGAAGTGCACACCAGAAACGCATTTGACCTATGGGAATACTGTATTCCCTTTCCGGTCGATTTACAATCGTCACTTACCGGGCGCTTGCAGCAGCAGCAGCTCCCCGCCCTTGCAGCCGACCACCAGATACGTGCAGCCGGCGGTCGCGAGTAGTGCGGAGCACGAGTACTGTAATGTCAAGTACTGCATTCTAGATATATCTTATCGATAAAAATGATACGCTAGCAGCAGGCTCACCTCATAATTCGTTCCAGCAGAATTCAGATCGATACTGAAGTTGGGCGTGAGTGTGCCTTAAGCAAATTGGTGTACGTTTTTGTTCTCACACAGTTCTCACTCGGTCAATTTTTGTGCAAGCAAACATACCTCGTTTAGCTACCGATTATGCGATATCCTAACCTTACATTCATGATAAACATTATCATTATTTCCAATGTATATGCAAACCGCCACTTTTTCAAAGCCTTATCAAAATAAATATCGGAAGAGAAGTGTCAATGTACAAAGGACGGATTGTGTAAAAATATTTTGAACACAACATCTCTTACTCCAATGCCCGAATGTTGCCGCGGTGACTCCTCCCGCGTGCACTCCGATCACGCTCGCTGTGGGTTCGCTTGCATCTGAAAGACAATCAATTGATCACCTATGCGCATTTAAAATATGATAATATATGCCCAAATTGGACTGCGTGCGGCCAACACAGCTATATGTGCATGTATGTTGCTCCATCTCCCCCCCCCCATCTCACTCTACTCACTTTTGTACGCTCGGAGTCATGTGGGTAGACGCAGAGTTTGAAATTTGGGTAAATAATTGAATTAGCACTCTTCATTTCACTCACTCTCTACACCGGACGATTAGTGAGAGAGTGTGTAAAATGAAGAGATCTAACCCAATTATTTAGCCGAATTTCAAAGTCTACTGTATACTGTACTACTGTAGAGGGATCGCAAACTAACCAACGTCGGCGATGGAAGTCGTGTAGACTGCGAGCAGCTGCAACGATACTATTGCATTCCACTTATATATTATTCAATAAGTATGCTAAATATAAGATCTATGTTTATTTTGATGAGTACTACAAGTAACAGTGTTAGAAACTATAATAGGTATGACTGTTTCGCTCCATTAGCGTCACACAGTCATACCTCCCCTGGGGGGGAGCTCGTCAGTGACGGTCCCAGGAATGGTTAACTTTTTCAACAACAAAAAGTCATTTCAGGAAATAGTGCTCAGAAGAGCATGGGTCGGAATTTTGCATTTGTAATATTCCACACCATTGCGCTCCATCAAGCATCACCGCATCCAGTTTGGCACCATGCCAAGAACGTCCCTTGTTGTCTGACCCTCTCGTTTTGCGCACTCTCTCACCTTCTAACGATACGTTCAAAAACGATACGTTCATGAAATGAACTACTGGTGGTGCACTCTCTTTCTATACCTCGACGTGTCTCTCACTTTGCCATGCTCTCTCGCAGCCTTATCTGTTGTTTAGCACGGATTATCAACGGAACGTTTTATTATTTCGGACGAGTGCTAGTAAATAAGTAATAGTAAATAAGTAATAGGACTATTTGACAAAATATTGGAGCATCGGATGCCACCATAGGTTGAAAAAAGTGGATAAATTCCGGCATAACCCGAAAAATAAATGCCTGACCAAATTGGCTCCTAAATACGAAACCCGCCAGGCATAGTCTTCGAAAAGAACCCTGAAATGTAGAAACCTGCCCGAAAGACTATCAAATGATCGAAAACCTGCCCGACCAGATATTCCACGCTACGTTACTTTTTGACCTCTGGACGCCCGCAATTCGCAGTGGCTCTAGTGCGCAAAACAGTGTTGTTGGGTCGAGTATTCGCAATCGATCAGTCATTTCAGGATGGCTAGTTTCGGGCGGTCGCTTTCTAAAAGAGAATCGACTGCAAAGTACCCACTCCGTCGGGGAAGTCGCGCGGTTTCTTCAGCGGCGGATCAATGCGCATGCTGCCGCTCTTCTTCTCCTTTTTCTTATTACTTTTCTTCTTCTTCTTCTTCTGTGCTGCTTCAAGCACTTCGATTGCCGCATATAGCGGATGCTGCAACAATCGGAGCCACATTTACAGCCTATAAACTAGCGAAGTTGTATAGCTCTCAAAATAGGTCGGTGCCGAACGGGAAATATAACGGACACCAGCCACTTTTACGCTTCATCAAGGCATTATATTCATTGAGTGAGACATAGAAATCGTACCAGCCCGTGAACCTTCTTCCGCTCGTTCAGGGGACACATCAGTAGCACTTGGTGTTCGTCGCCGCCAGAGACGACTATCCGTTCAACACGATCCCTCCTGTCCAAGAAAGGTGGTTACAATTGAAAGTGAGGTTCATGAAATGGACTACCGGTGCGTGTACTCTCTTTCTATACCTCCGTTTGTCTCTCACTTTGGCATGCTCTCTAGCAACCATATCTGTTTTTAGGAGCAAGCGAGTCTTTGTTAGTTTATAACACTTTACTTCTTTTATCAAAGACTACACACTTGTGACGAAACCATGAAAAATTCATCATCATATGAAGCGATATTTTCTATTGAACAGAAAACTATGACCAATCCGCAGAAATCATCGTTATTTATATCAATGGGGTATCCCTTTCTCGCTTACCGTAGCTGCTCTATATTCAGTCCTCACATCAATATCGATTACCGTACCTCACAACGTCAGCGCCGGCGCGTGCTTGGTTGTTGTTCTCGTCGTTGTTGGGAGTGAAGTAAATGCTCGATTCGATCGATAAATGAGTGGGAGAAGAGACGAGATGGAAGAGATCACGAGACTCCAACTGCAAGAGGAAATAGTAATAATAATAATAATAATAATCTCAATTCCTTTTTCATTTTCGCAGCCTCTGTTATTTCTCCCCCCCCTAGTTAGACCAATAGGGTGAGGGAAGATCAAAAGTGCAGACGGTTTCCCAATGTGGGAAACTGCGGGATCCCGCTGGGAGAATTTCCCCCAACGGTGGACCACTGTTTCCCCCATTGAAAAACCGTCGACACTTTCGCACTTTCCCCCATTGGTCTACCAACTAGGGATCCATTGGGTCAGAAATACCAGAGGCCCTGACTATTTTTTTTGGAGGTTGCTTCAGAGACATGGAGATTCCGTAATCCTCAGCAGAATTAGAGATACCGTAATCCTGAAAAGACAGATACCGTACACCTCACCATCATCGTGATCACGCCCAGCGCCGTGCAGCTCACGTGTAGCAAGCGGACGCAGACTTGGCGCGCCGTAAGAACGCAGAAACGCAATCTAAAAAAACAAAGTATTCATCCATGAAATAGGTTTCCCCGCCCCCTCGAGAACATACCCGTAGTTGAGGCTGGCCACTAGAACCTTCGGATCTTCGAAGAGATCAACAACGAGACCTGCGTGATCAGAGGTTAAATACCAACGCAAATTCTTTGCATTGAGGTAAGCGCAAAGGAGATCGATCAAGTGCTTACTAACACTATATAGTGGTGTTGCTATAAAAGCCAAGAAACTTTGTATCTTTATCATAATTCAAAATGATGTTTGCCCAAGTTTCTACCGTGCCTAACACACCATAGCGTTCCCCCCGGATCATTGATCATTATAATATTCCTGTGTGATCTCGAAAATAGCAAGAATCAACTACAATAAACTATTCTCACCCTTCACACATCCATCAACAGAGAACGGGTAGTGCGGCTCAGGGGTTGCTGCCGAGTCGTACTGCAATTGTGTTGATTTTAAGTGGCAGGAGCTTGGTTACATCATTTACATTTTATATTTAATCAACTTTATAAGCTGGGTGAGGGTGTAAATTCAACTGGGTTGCCATGAGAGTTCTCCATTGCGTGTGATCGTGTCTTGCGAATTGCATGAACTGATTACATCAAACGAAATGAATAGCTCAAGCATGAAAAATATTGATTGAACGTATGCCGACACAAGACCACTAAGAGCGCTACTTTTGAAACTTTACAAGCTCTATCCAACGTAATTATAATAAATTAATTTTAGTGAATAAAGAAAACGATTGACTACGTGTGAATCCTATGCAAAAGCTCATCTTGAATCCTATACAAAAGCTCATCATCCCCAAGTGATACTCATAAATATTGTATTATTAAATTGTACTAGACTAATCCACTAATACTATTAGTGGATAAACATAATTAGCTGACCACAAGTGGCTCGAGGAAGCAAGCGATCGATCCCTTGCTTGTTCCCACACAGACAACATCCGAGAGCTCAGTGGTAATCTCATCTGCAAAAAAAACTTGCTTCCTAACATATTAATTCATTTTATGGTGCATTTTTACACTGGTCAGGACCAGATCGCTCTCTAATAGGGTTCGACAAATGAGAGTTAAGCAAGAGATGAGAGAAATGACTCCTCTCATTTGAAGTCAAATGAGAGATAATCTTTTGACTGAGAGTTTTGACTGAGAGCATTTCTCAGTGAGAGCTCTCACGAAACGCCTTTCATTATCATTCACTCATGTCGTAGCGCGCGGTCGGCGCGCAAAAGGGAATGGGCGCGGAGCTAGCATCCATATTTATGAGCATTTTGACCCTTGTGGAGAATACTACTTCTGCAAATTGTGCACGCTACCGTAGCCCCGGTTACGATCGAATCAAAACAGCATAGCAATTAGGCAATGCGACTTGGTCAATACCGTAAATTCTAATAATGTAACCGCGCTACAGTAACTCCCGATAGGGTAGCATTAATTTGGTGTACCTGTCCTTCAATAACCACTCGATATCTTTCAAAAAGCTCGAGTCGATTTGCTCATTTTCCGCCATTCGGATTACCGTAGGAAGAATTACGGTAGTTTGTTATCGTTGCGTCACCCCGGCGGTTAAGTCACCGTAGCCTACTTTGCGTTTAGTAGACCAGAAGACGATGTACGGTATCTCTCACGAGACTCTCACTCTCGGTTAGAGAAGAGCGACCGCCCTCTCGACTGAGAGATTTCGAGTGAGAGAGATCTCTCGGTGAGAATGAGAGGGCCTTTCACGAGAGAATCTCTCATTTATCGAACCCTACTCTCTAAATGTAAGAATGAAATTATCTCTCATTTCGCGGTAAGTAAGTAAGTATTTATCACTTGAGGCGGTAAAGCTATCTGGTGAGGATGGGGCGGTATTCTTAGTTCGTTGCATTCCACCATTGGGGGTCAATTCGTCTTCCAAATACATTGGGGGCCAAACTTCAAGCGCAGGTGAGAAATAATTTCTGAGAAGGCGGTCTCGTCTGAACCAGTGACACTGAATGCACTATTAAAATAGAAGTACAGTAGCTCGCGCCAATCTCTGTGAGTTAAAAAAAGATAATCAAGTGGAGAGCAATCAATCAATATAACTAGGAAAAAAGGTTTCCCAGTCCCTTTTTCCTCTCTATATTGACCCCCCCAACTCTGAGCGTGATCATTTTCGCGTGATCGTTTTCGCGTGATATCGGTCTTGCCATACAAAGGCGACAAAACATGAAAGACGAGGGTGGGAGTCGAACCAGCGACCTCTCGGGTGGTACGCAGACGTCTTACCGCCTGCGCTATCCGAACCATTGAGAGGGAGCGGGTAGAACGGGCTCGAGGAGGGAGCGGGTGGGGAGAGGGGCAAGGGAGGGGAGGGGAGGGGAGGGGAAGCGGACGGTCCGCGCGCGCTTGACGCTAATGGCGCGTGAGAGGGATAGGGAAGGCGGAAAAACAGTGGGGCGATATGGTTACGCGTCAGGGTGAGCGGAAAGCGCTACAATCGTCAACATTTCAGGCAATGATACGGGAAATCAGCGAATAAGAGGCGAAAAGTGACGCACGCGACGCGTATAGGACGCGTACGGTTCGGCCGCGTCCTAATGCCCACACAAAGCCAACTCTTGCCCTTACACATCAAAAGCGCAAGCAATCAACATTTGGTGCGCAGACTTCAAAAAGTTGTCAGATTTGAATTGAATTCCCGCGCTTTTGGGTCTCGTGCGGAAAATCCCTGCGGCCTACAGTAAATTTTTACATTTCGCTACTTTTTCTTTTTTTCCTTTTTTCTTCTTTTTTGTTCCGTTTTGTCGTTTTTGTGTTATTTCTTTTAATTATTTCTTTTAAAATGCAGATCCGGCCAAACAACAATTGCTCGGCCAAGCCCTCTCACCGATCTGCACGCAAGAATGAAGGAGAAGCTCGCAAGAGGTCTGAAATGGGAGGAGCAAAGGAATTTCACCGGCCAACTAATAGGAAACAGTGAGTCGATTTTACTATATATTGACTTCCATCGAAGCCAAAGCTGTTTGTTTTCAAATAATGGTTTGCAGACACCTCCGGCCATCGTCTTTGGAAATATTGGCACAAGCACGACGCTCATTCGGCATCGTAGATGACGGATGAAAACGTGGAACATGAAAGATCGCCACCGTCATCACAGGCTCGGTATGATTCTAATCGATTAATTTTAACAATCGTGGTTGTATTTTTTATATTCATTATTTGTCAATTGGGCTTTTTTTGGTTTTTTTTAAAGCGCGGTGCTTGAGAATGGCTGCGATGTTGGGTAATACTATTATTTGAATTTGAATGCTCGCGCAGCAGTCCAGTGCGGATCACGGAAAAAAGGCCTGCTTTTGGGCGCTTTTTTTGCTTTGATTTCCTTTTTTTTTACTTCACTTCCTCGAATTGCGACTGATGGATGATCCGGCCACCTATAAACATAGCGGGCGCTTGTAAATGGCAACAGATCTGGCGCAAATTTTGAGGACCGCGGTTGGCCGTATAATCTCACTACTTTTATTTTTTTCTTTACAATTCAGATCCGGCCAGCTCGCCCTCGCTCCGGTCACTCCAAAACAGTTGTCAATACGGCCTTTTTATGTTTAAAAGAGGAAACCGCGGTGCGAGAAAATGCCGGCGATGTTAGGTAATAGTAATATTTGAATTTGAATGCACCAGCAGTAGTCATTTTCGTATCACGGGAAAAGGGGCCTGCTTTTGGTCGCTTTTTTATTTGACTTTGATTTCTTTTTTTAAATTCACTTCCTCGAATTGTGACTGATAATCCGGCCACTCAAAATATTTGGCGGGCGCTTATAAATGGCGTCAGAGCTGGCGCAGACTTTGAGGATCGAGGATTACGCCGATCTCACTACTTTTAATTATTATTTTTAAATACAGATCCGGCCAACTCTTCATCGCTCCGGCCTCTCAACAATTACTGGGCCAGCAATCCTCACCGGTCTGCATGCATGAATGATTGGCAAGCTCGCAAGAGGTCTGCAATGTGATAACCAAAGGAAGCGTGCCGGCCAACCAATCGGAAGTGGTGAGTCGATATTAATTTATCGTTTAAATTTAAATGCGCGCGCAGTAGTTGGTTCACGGATAAAGGAGCCTGCTTTTGGGCGCTTTTTTCTTTGGTTTTTTTTTAAATTCACTCCCTCAAATTGCGACTGATGACCTGGTTACTCAAAACATTTGGCGGGTGCTTGTAAACGGCGACAGAGCTGGTGCAGTCCTCTTCTCGTCCAAACATTCTCGGCAATACTATTTTCAAAAGAACAAAGCTGATTTTAGCAAATCTATTATTAGGATGTGTGTACTGGAGATCGCTAAAGATAATGGAATCAAATAGGATTGTCCTCCTTTTACAATAATTATTTTCAGAGTGTGGAATTGCGTAATGACGTGCGTTCAACACCTTCCGTCGTGTCGCCGGCCAACTGAAGATCAAGAAGTCCAAAAAGGCCCATGAGATGATTAACCGGCCAATATTGCCCCTCCTCCTATTTAATTATCTTGCAAATGTTTCTAAATAATCGGTCAACACTCTCCATCGATTTCATTCTCTTACAATTTCGCAATACTTTTCCCGTTTATACCGCTGTTTCATTTTTTAAATAACTCTAACATTGTTTCAGTTTTATATAAATTGATAAAATTATTAAATTATTAACGTTCTTAATCGTACATGTGTAGTTATTCACCTACCACCGATTATATTTACGGTTCTATTGTTGTACACTGCACCCCTGTTATGGAGTATGCTAAGGGAGTCTACCAATGCTATCTTCAGTCTTGAGTATTCTTCATGGATGAAACTCCTCATACGGATACAAAGTCTGATATTGGCCGGTCAAACGTACCATCCCTTTTGCGCGTTTATAGAGATGAGCGAGCCTTGTTAGCAGTCACGAGAGAGCTCCATGATCTTGTAGGAATCGGGGATTGAGTTGAGAAAGAATGGTTTCCCGTATGGGTCGGGTATTGAAACGATAAAGCATGGTAACCGTTTGATCGGACTATTTAAACGAGCAGGCTCGGTTCTCGTATGGATCTCTCATGGGGATTGATAGTTTATGCGGGACTATTTAGACGAGCAAGTCTTGTTTTCTTATGGCTCATTTGGATCAGGATTTTAAGGAAAACACCAGGTCGTTCTTTGGTGGGACTATTTAGACGAGTAAGCCTGGTTCCCTGATGGATCGTTTGGATCAGGGATAGAAAGGAAAGCATCAGGCCATCGTTAGGTGGGACTATTTAGACGAGCAAGCCTGGCTCTAAGATGAATGCCGATGACGCGCGAGAGGGATGAGGAAGGCGGAAAACAGTGGGGCGATGTGGTTACGCGTCAGGGTGAGCGGCAAGCGCTACAATCGTTAACATTTCAGGTAATGACACGGGAAATCAGCGAAAAGTGACGCACGCGACGCGTATAGGACGCGTACGGTTCGGCCGCGTCCAAATGCCCACTCTAAGCCAACTCTTGCCGTTACACAAAAAAACGCGCAAGCAATCAACATTTGGTGCGCAGACTTCAAAAAGTTGTCAATATTTGAAATGAATTCCCGCGCTTTTGGGTCTCGTGCGGAAAATCCCTGCGGCCTACAGTAAATTTTGACATTTCGCTATTTTTTTCTTTTTTTCCTTTTTTCTTTGTTTTTTTCTGTTTTGTCGTATTCGTGTTATTTCTGTTAATTTTATTATTGCAAATTGCAGACCCTCTCTCCGGCCAACCAACAACTGCCCGACCATTCATTCTCACCGATCTGCACGCAAGAATGGACAATCTCGCAAGAAGGTGTGAAAAGGGAAGTCAAAAGGAATTTCACCGCACTTGTTCGGCATCGTAGATGGCGGATGTAAACATGGAACATGACACGATCGGCACCGTCACCACAAGCTCGGTATGATTCTACTCAATTAATGTCAACAATCTTTGAAGTTTTATATATATTCATTATTTGTTAATAGGGCCTTTTTGTTACGTTTAAAAAGGAAAGCGCTGCGCACGAGAATAGCGGCGATGTTAGGTAGTAGTAACAGTTGAATTGAAAGTGAGCGCAGTTGTCACGTATGGATCACGGAAAAAAGGGCATGCTTTTGTGCGCTTTTAGCAAATCTATGATTAGGATTTACTGGAGGTCGCTGAAGATAATGGAATCAAATGGGATTGTCTTCCTTTTACAATAATTATTTTTAGAGTGTGGAATTAAAACTCCTTCCGTCGTGTCCCCGGCCAACTGAAGATCAAGAAGTCCAAACGGGCCCATGAGATGATTAACCGCCCAATATCGTCCCTCCTCCTATTTAATTATCTTGCAAATGTTTCTAACTATCCGGTCAACACTCTCTTTCTATATCATTCTCTTAAAATGTTTCCCGTTGAACCGGTGGTTCACTTTTTTAGTTATAACTCTAACATTGTTTCAATTTTATATAAATTGATAAAATTATTAAATTATTAACGTACTTAATCGTACATGTGAAGTTATTCAACTATCACCGATTAGGTTTACGGTTCTATTGTCCTACATTGCACCCCCTGTTATGGAGTATGCTGCGGGAATGTACTGAGTTATCTACCAAGCTTCAGTAGTATTCTTCATGGATGAAACTCCTCATACCGATACAAAGTCTGATATTGTCTTGTCAAACGTACATTCTCCTATTTAGACACTAACCGATAATGCACATTTGCAGATTCTCCTTTTTCAAAAGATAAATGCATGTAATGGTTTGGTATTTAGACAGTATTTAGACAAATGAGCCTGGTTCCGGCATTGAGATCAGGTAGACGGGTGAACGTGTGGATCAGGGATTCAAACGATGAAGGCATGTTATCGTTTGGTGGGAGTATTTAGACAAATGAGCATGGTTCCGGCATTGAGATCAGGTAGACGGGTGGACGTGTGGATCAGGGATTCAAACGATGAAGGCATGTTATCGTTTGGTGGGAGTATTTAGACAAATGAGCCTGGTTCCGGCATTGAGATCAGGTAGACGGGTGGGCGTGTGGATCAGGGATTGAAACGATGAAGGCATGTTATCGTTTGGTGGGAGTATTTAGACAAATGAGCCTGGTTCCGGCATTGAGATCAGGTAGACGGGTGGGCGTGTGGATCAGGAATTCAAACTATGAAGGCATGTTATCGTTTGGTGGGAGTATTTAGACAAATGAGCCCGGTTCCGGCATTGAGATCAGGTAGACGGGTGGACGTGTGGATCAGGGATTCAAACTATGAAGGCATGTTATCGTTTGGTGGGAGTATTTAGACAAATGAGCCCGGTTCCGGCATTGAGATCAGGTAGACGGGTGGACGTGTGGATCAGGGATTCAAACTATGAAGGCATGTTATCGTTTGGTGGGAGTATTTAGACAAATGAGCCTGGTTCCGTCATTGAGATCAGGTAGACGGGTGGACGTGTGGATCAGGGATTCAAACGATGAAGACATGTAATCGTTTGGTGGGAGTATTTAGACAAATGTGCCTGGTTCCGGCATTGAGATCAGGTAGAAACACCGGGCCATCGTTTATGCGGGACTGTTTATACGAGTAAGCCTTGTTCTCTGATGGCTCGTTTGGATCAGGGATTGTAAGAAAACACCAGATCATCGTTTTCGTATAGTGCCTCACAAAGGCGACAAAAGATGAAAGACAAGTGAGCCCGGTTCCGGCATTGAGATCAGGTAGACGGGTGAACGTGTGGATCAGGGATTCAAACTATGAAGGCATGTTATCGTTTGGTGGGAGTATTTAGACAAATGAGCCTGGTTCCGGCATTGAGATCAGGTAGACGGGTGGACGTGTGGATCAGGGATTCAAACGATGAAGGCATGTTATCGTTTGGTGGGAGTATTTAGACAAATGAGCCTGGTTCCGGCATTGAGATCAGGTAGACGGGTGAACGTGTGGATCAGGGATTCAAACTATGAAAGCATGTTATCGTTTGGTGGGAGTATTTAGACAAATGAGCCTGGTTCCGGCATTGAGATCAGGTAGACGGGTGGGCGTGTGGATCAGGAATTCAAACTATGAAGGCATGTTATCGTTTGGTGGGAGTATTTAGACAAATGAGCCCGGTTCCGGCATTGAGATCAGGTAGACGGGTGGACGTGTGGATCAGGGATTCAAACTATGAAGGCATGTTATCGTTTGGTGGGAGTATTTAGACAAATGAGCCCGGTTCCGGCATTGAGATCAGGTAGACGGGTGGACGTGTGGATCAGGGATTCAAACTATGAAGGCATGTTATCGTTTGGTGGGAGTATTTAGACAAATGAGCCTGGTTCCGGCATTGAGATCAGGTAGACGGGTGGACGTGTGGATCAGGGATTCAAACGATGAAGACATGTAATCGTTTGGTGGGAGTATTTAGACAAATGTGCCTGGTTCCGGCATTGAGATCAGGTAGAAACACCGGGCCATCGTTTATGCGGGACTGTTTATACGAGTAAGCCTTGTTCTCTGATGGCTCGTTTGGATCAGGGATTGTAAGAAAACACCAGATCATCGTTTTCGTATAGTGCCTCACAAAGGCGACAAAAGATGAAAGACAAGTGAGCCCGGTTCCGGCATTGAGATCAGGTAGACGGGTGGACGTGTGGATCAGGGATTCAAACTATGAAGGCATGTTATCGTTTGGTGGGAGTATTTAGACAAATGAGCCTGGTTCCGGCATTGAGATCAGGTAGACGGGTGGACGTGTGGATCAGGGATTCAAACTATGAAGGCATGTTATCGTTTGGTGGGAGAATTTAGACAAATGAGCCTGGTTCCGGCATTGAGATCAGGTAGACGGGTGGACGTGTGGATCAGGGATTCAAACTATAAGGCATGTTATCGTTTGGTGGGAGTATTTAGACAAATGAGCCTGGTTCCGGCATTGAGATCAGGTAGACGGGTGAACGTGTGGATCAGGGATTCAAACTATGAAAGCATGTTATCGTTTGGTGGGAGTATTTAGACAAATGAGCCTGGTTCCGGCATTGAGATCAGGTAGACGGGTGGGCGTGTGGATCAGGGATTCAAACTATGAAGGCATGTTATCGTTTGGTGGGAGTATTTAGACAAATGAGCCCGGTTCCGGCATTGAGATCAGGTAGACGGGTGGACGTGTGGATCAGGGATTCAAACTATGAAGGCATGTTATCGTTTGGTGGGAGTATTTAGACAAATGAGCCCGGTTCCGGCATTGAGATCAGGTAGACGGGTGGACGTGTGGATCAGGGATTCAAACTATGAAGGCATGTTATCGTTTGGTGGGAGTATTTAGACAAATGAGCCTGGTTCCGGCATTGAGATCAGGTAGACGGGTGGACGTGTGGATCAGGGATTCAAACGATGAAGACATGTAATCGTTTGGTGGGAGTATTTAGACAAATGTGCCTGGTTCCGGCATTGAGATCAGGTAGAAACACCGGGCCATCGTTTATGCGGGACTGTTTATACGAGTAAGCCTTGTTCTCTGATGGCTCGTTTGGATCAGGGATTGTAAGAAAACACCAGATCATCGTTTTCGTATAGTGCCTCACAAAGGCGACAAAAGATGAAAGACAAGTGAGCCCGGTTCCGGCATTGAGATCAGGTAGATGGGTGGACGTGTGGATCAGGGATTCAAACTATGAAGGCATGTTATCGTTTGGTGGGAGTATTTAAACAAATGAGCCTGGTTCCGGCATTGAGATCAGGTAGACGGGTGGACGTGTGGATCAGGGATTCAAACTATGAAGGCATGTTATCGTTTGGTGGGAGAATTTAGACAAATGAGCCCGGTTCCGGCATTGAGATCAGGTAGACGGGTGGACGTGTGGATCAGGGATTCAAACTATGAAGGCATGTTATCGTTTGGTGGGAGTATTTAGACAAATGAGCCTGGTTCCGGCATTGAGATCAGGTAGACGGGTGGACGTGTGGATCAGGGATTCAAACTATGAAGGCATGTTATCGTTTGGTGGGAGAATTTAGACAAATGAGCCTGGTTCCGGCATTGAGATCAGGTAGACGGGTGGACGTGTGGATCAGGGATTCAAACTATAAGGCATGTTATCGTTTGGTGGGAGTATTTAGACAAATGAGCCTGGTTCCGGCATTGAGATCAGGTAGACGGGTGAACGTGTGGATCAGGGATTCAAACTATGAAAGCATGTTATCGTTTGGTGGGAGTATTTAGACAAATGAGCCTGGTTCCGGCATTGAGATCAGGTAGACGGGTGGGCGTGTGGATCAGGGATTCAAACTATGAAGGCATGTTATCGTTTGGTGGGAGTATTTAGACAAATGAGCCCGGTTCCGGCATTGAGATCAGGTAGACGGGTGGACGTGTGGATCAGGGATTCAAACTATGAAGGCATGTTATCGTTTGGTGGGAGTATTTAGACAAATGAGCCCGGTTCCGGCATTGAGATCAGGTAGACGGGTGGACGTGTGGATCAGGGATTCAAACTATGAAGGCATGTTATCGTTTGGTGGGAGTATTTAGACAAATGAGCCTGGTTCCGGCATTGAGATCAGGTAGACGGGTGGACGTGTGGATCAGGGATTCAAACGATGAAGACATGTAATCGTTTGGTGGGAGTATTTAGACAAATGTGCCTGGTTCCGGCATTGAGATCAGGTAGAAACACCGGGCCATCGTTTATGCGGGACTGTTTATACGAGTAAGCCTTGTTCTCTGATGGCTCGTTTGGATCAGGGATTGTAAGAAAACACCAGATCATCGTTTTCGTATAGTGCCTCACAAAGGAGACAAAAGATGAAAGACAAGTGAGCCCGGTTCCGGCATTGAGATCAGGTAGACGGGTGAACGTGTGGATCAGGGATTCAAACTATGAAGGCATGTTATCGTTTGGTGGGAGAATTTAGACAAATGAGCCTGGTTCCGGCATTGAGATCAGGTAGACGGGTGGACGTGTGGATCAGGGATTCAAACTATAAGGCATGTTATCGTTTGGTGGGAGTATTTAGACAAATGAGCCTGGTTCCGGCATTGAGATCAGGTAGACGGGTGAACGTGTGGATCAGGGATTCAAATTATGAAAGCATGTTATCGTTTGGTGGGAGTATTTAGACAAATGAGCCTGGTTCCGGCATTGAGATCAGGTAGACGGGTGGGCGTGTGGATCAGGGATTCAAACTATGAAGGCATGTTATCGTTTGGTGGGAGTATTTAGACAAATGAGCCCGGTTCCGGCATTGAGATCAGGTAGACGGGTGGACGTGTGGATCAGGGATTCAAACTATGACGGCATGTTATCGTTTGGTGGGAGTATTTAGACAAATGAGCCCGGTTCCGGCATTGAGATCAGGTAGACGGGTGGACGTGTGGATCAGGGATTCAAACTATGAAGGCATGTTATCGTTTGGTGGGAGTATTTAGACAAATGAGCCCTGGTTCCGGCATTGAGATCAGGTAGACGGGTGGACGTGTGGATCAGGGATTCAAACGATGAAGACATGTAATCGTTTGGTGGGAGTATTTAGACAAATGTGCCTGGTTCCGGCATTGAGATCAGGTAGAAACACCGGGCCATCGTTTATGCGGGACTGTTTATACGAGTAAGCCTTGTTCTCTGATGGCTCGTTTGGATCAGGGATTGTAAGAAAACACCAGATCATCGTTTTCGTATAGTGCCTCACAAAGGCGACAAAAGATGAAAGACAAGTGAGCCCGGTTCCGGCATTGAGATCAGGTAGACGGGTGGACGTGTGGATCAGGGATTCAAACTATGAAGGCATGTTATCGTTTGGTGGGAGTATTTAGACAAATGAGCCTGGTTCCGGCATTGAGATCAGGTAGACGGGTGGACGTGTGGATCAGGGATTCAAACTATGAAGGCATGTTATCGTTTGGTGGGAGAATTTAGACAAATGAGCCTGGTTCCGGCATTGAGATCAGGTAGACGGGTGGACGTGTGGATCAGGGATTCAAACTATAAGGCATGTTATCGTTTGGTGGGAGTATTTAGACAAATGAGCCTGGTTCCGGCATTGAGATCAGGTAGACGGGTGAACGTGTGGATCAGGGATTCAAACTATGAAAGCATGTTATCGTTTGGTGGGAGTATTTAGACAAATGAGCCTGGTTCCGGCATTGAGATCAGGTAGACGGGTGGGCGTGTGGATCAGGGATTCAAACTATGAAGGCATGTTATCGTTTGGTGGGAGTATTTAGACAAATGAGCCCGGTTCCGGCATTGAGATCAGGTAGACGGGTGGACGTGTGGATCAGGGATTCAAACTATGAAGGCATGTTATCGTTTGGTGGGAGTATTTAGACAAATGAGCCCGGTTCCGGCATTGAGATCAGGTAGACGGGTGGACGTGTGGATCAGGGATTCAAACTATGAAGGCATGTTATCGTTTGGTGGGAGTATTTAGACAAATGAGCCTGGTTCCGGCATTGAGATCAGGTAGACGGGTGGACGTGTGGATCAGGGATTCAAACGATGAAGACATGTAATCGTTTGGTGGGAGTATTTAGACAAATGTGCCTGGTTCCGGCATTGAGGTCAGGTAGAAACACCGGGCCATCGTTTATGCGGGACTGTTTATACGAGTAAGCCTTGTTCTCTGATGGCTCGTTTGGATCAGGGATTGTAAGAAAACACCAGATCATCGTTTTCGTATAGTGCCTCACAAAGGCGACAAAAGATGAAAGACAAGTGAGCCCGGTTCCGGCATTGAGATCAGGTAGACGGGTGAACGTGTGGATCAGGGATTCAAACTATGAAGGCATGTTATCGTTTGGTGGGAGAATTTAGACAAATGAGCCTGGTTCCGGCATTGAGATCAGGTAGACGGGTGGACGTGTGGATCAGGGATTCAAACTATAAGGCATGTTATCGTTTGGTGGGAGTATTTAGACAAATGAGCCCGGTTCCGGCATTGAGACCAGGTAGACGGGTGGACGTGTGGATCAGGGATTCAAACTATGAAGGCATGTTATCGTTTTGTGGGAGTATTTAGACAAATGAGCCCGGTTCCGGCATTGAGATCAGGTAGACGGGTGGACGTGTGGATCAGGGATTCAAACTATGAAGGCATGTTATCGTTTTGTGGGAGTATTTAGACAAATGAGCCCGGTTCCGGCATTGAGATCAGGTAGACGGGTGGACGTGTGGATCAGGGATTCAAACTATGAAGGCATGTTATCGTTTGGTGGGAGTATTTAGACAAATGAGCCTGGTTCCGGCATTGAGATCAGGTAGACGGGTGGACGTGTGGATCAGGGATTCAAACGATGAAGACATGTAATCGTTTGGTGGGAGTATTTAGACAAATGTGCCTGGTTCCGGCATTGAGATCAGGTAGAAACACCGGGCCATCGTTTATGCGGGACTGTTTATACGAGTAAGCCTTGTTCTCTGATGGCTCGTTTGGATCAGGGATTGTAAGAAAACACCAGATCATCGTTTTCGTATAGTGCCTCACAAAGGCGACAAAAGATGAAAGACAAGTGAGCCCGGTTCCGGCATTGAGATCAGGTAGACGGGTGGACGTGTGGATCAGGGATTCAAACTATGAAGGCATGTTATCGTTTGGTGGGAGTATTTAGACAAATGAGCCTGGTTCCGGCATTGAGATCAGGTAGACGGGTGGACGTGTGGATCAGGGATTCAAACTATGAAGGCATGTTATCGTTTGGTGGGAGAATTTAGACAAATGAGCCTGGTTCCGGCATTGAGATCAGGTAGACGGGTGGACGTGTGGATCAGGGATTCAAACTATAAGGCATGTTATCGTTTGGTGGGAGTATTTAGACAAATGAGCCTGGTTCCGGCATTGAGATCAGGTAGACGGGTGAACGTGTGGATCAGGGATTCAAACTATGAAAGCATGTTATCGTTTGGTGGGAGTATTTAGACAAATGAGCCTGGTTCCGGCATTGAGATCAGGTAGACGGGTGGGCGTGTGGATCAGGGATTCAAACTATGAAGGCATGTTATCGTTTGGTGGGAGTATTTAGACAAATGAGCCCGGTTCCGGCATTGAGATCAGGTAGACGGGTGGACGTGTGGATCAGGGATTCAAACTATGAAGGCATGTTATCGTTTGGTGGGAGTATTTAGACAAATGAGCCCGGTTCCGGCATTGAGATCAGGTAGACGGGTGGACGTGTGGATCAGGGATTCAAACTATGAAGGCATGTTATCGTTTGGTGGGAGTATTTAGACAAATGAGCCTGGTTCCGGCATTGAGATCAGGTAGACGGGTGGACGTGTGGATCAGGGATTCAAACGATGAAGACATGTAATCGTTTGGTGGGAGTATTTAGACAAATGTGCCTGGTTCCGGCATTGAGATCAGGTAGAAACACCGGGCCATCGTTTATGCGGGACTGTTTATACGAGTAAGCCTTGTTCTCTGATGGCTCGTTTGGATCAGGGATTGTAAGAAAACACCAGATCATCGTTTTCGTATAGTGCCTCACAAAGGCGACAAAAGATGAAAGACAAGTGAGCCCGGTTCCGGCATTGAGATCAGGTAGACGGGTGGACGTGTGGATCAGGGATTCAAACTATGAAGGCATGTTATCGTTTGGTGGGAGTATTTAGACAAATGAGCCTGGTTCCGGCATTGAGATCAGGTAGACGGGTGGACGTGTGGATCAGGGATTCAAACTATGAAGGCATGTTATCGTTTGGTGGGAGAATTTAGACAAATGAGCCTGGTTCCGGCATTGAGATCAGGTAGACGGGTGGACGTGTGGATCAGGGATTCAAACTATAAGGCATGTTATCGTTTGGTGGGAGTATTTAGACAAATGAGCCTGGTTCCGGCATTGAGATCAGGTAGACGGGTGAACGTGTGGATCAGGGATTCAAACTATGAAAGCATGTTATCGTTTGGTGGGAGTATTTAGACAAATGAGCCTGGTTCCGGCATTGAGATCAGGTAGACGGGTGGGCGTGTGGATCAGGGATTCAAACTATGAAGGCATGTTATCGTTTGGTGGGAGTATTTAGACAAATGAGCCCGGTTCCGGCATTGAGATCAGGTAGACGGGTGGACGTGTGGATCAGGGATTCAAACTATGAAGGCATGTTATCGTTTGGTGGGAGTATTTAGACAAATGAGCCCGGTTCCGGCATTGAGATCAGGTAGATGGGTGGACGTGTGGATCAGGGATTCAAACTATGAAGGCATGTTATCGTTTGGTGGGAGTATTTAGACAAATGAGCCTGGTTCCGGCATTGAGATCAGGTAGACGGGTGGACGTGTGGATCAGGGATTCAAACGATGAAGACATGTAATCGTTTGGTGGGAGTATTTAGACAAATGTGCCTGGTTCCGGCATTGAGATCAGGTAGAAACACCGGGCCATCGTTTATGCGGGACTGTTTATACGAGTAAGCCTTGTTCTCTGATGGCTCGTTTGGATCAGGGATTGTAAGAAAACACCAGATCATCGTTTTCGTATAGTGCCTCACAAAGGCGACAAAAGATGAAAGACAAGTGAGCCCGGTTCCGGCATTGAGATCAGGTAGACGGGTGGACGTGTGGATCAGGGATTCAAACTATGAAGGCATGTTATCGTTTGGTGGGAGTATTTAGACAAATGAGCCTGGTTCCGGCATTGAGATCAGGTAGACGGGTGGACGTGTGGATCAGGGATTCAAACTATGAAGGCATGTTATCGTTTGGTGGGAGAATTTAGACAAATGAGCCTGGTTCCGGCATTGAGATCAGGTAGACGGGTGAACGTGTGGATCAGGGATTCAAACTATGAAGGCATGTTATCGTTTGGTGGGAGAATTTAGACAAATGAGCCTGGTTCCGGCATTGAGATCAGGTAGACGGGTGGACGTGTGGATCAGGGATTCAAACTATAAGGCATGTTATAATTTGGTGGGAGTATTTAGACAAAT
>BTSY01000130.1:0-27820 GCA_036245785.1 Pristionchus fissidentatus
AATGTCCAAGTGATACTCTCCGTTTTTTACCGAAGGTCAGATACACAAAACAATATTGGACAGAATTTTATTTCACGCCCTTTGCAAATGAAGATGTTTGCAAAAAAATTCCAAAATGAAAAAGTCTAAGTGTGTTTCATGCATATATCTTATTCCTTCCCTCACTCTTTTATAATTGTCTTTATTACTATTTTGCCTCCTAACACTCTCTGGTTGCATTGCTGATTGCCTATTGATGACGCAACATCTCGTCTCTCGCTCACCAGCCAACTTTCTGCATGCAGCCTTCTGTCTCTATCCGATTAGGTCTCTTTTCTCTCCAATCTCTCACTTTCCCACACTCTCTCGCCTCTCTCTCGCCTCTCCTCTCTCTCTCTCCTTCCGCTCCATCTTCAGTCTTCTCTTCTCTTTCCATCTGACGTCATCTGCGACGCAGACGGCGAGAGGGGCATCGAGAGGAGCAGGCACAAACGAGAGAGCGCAGACACATCAGAGGCGGGCGGAGCGACGAGAGAGTATGCGGAAGTGAGAGAGCGCAGACATGCCTCCCTCCTCTCTGCATGTGTGCGTAGAAAATAGCTCGGCGTCGATACTCTGAGGCGGCGAGAGAGCACGCGGAAGTGAGAGAGCCGACGAGAGAGTGTGCTAGAATGAGAGAGCTCGCGCCGCCGCCGTCGAAAAGGGAATAGAAGACGCTCATTACGCGAATTTGAAAGGATAGATTCGAAGAGTAAGGCAATTTGGAAGTTGCACACAGCACAGCACACCACCACAGAAAAAGCGCACACCACTGGCAATTAGGGCACTTCGCACCTCACGTCTTCGCAGACGACCAATTAACAATAATGAAAGAAACACATATATAGAACAATTAGTGGGATGGGTGAAGATCATGAATTGAAGAGGTTGGAGAATGATTTATTTACGTAGGCGACTTCGTAGAAGTGGTAATGTGGAAATTGCACCTAGGTGAGGCGACGTTTATTAGTGCCTCACGTAACTAGTAATGCAAATTTGGAAAGGATTGTGAATTTGATGGGCAATTCGGAATGTTCACTTCTCTCGTTGCAGTCGTTTCCTCCGCACTATCACCACATGAAGGAGGGCAACCTGCCGCGCGACAGCAAGTGCTGCGTGTGCAAGAAGACGTGCTACTCGAACGAGTGTCTGGCGGGCATGCGGTGCGAGTGGTGCGGCGCGACGGTACGACTTTTACTAATGCTCGCCCTGTCGAAAAATCTACTAGCGACGTTTACTAAACGACACACGCGCAGGCGCACGCCGTCTGCTACCGCCAGATGCCGTCCGACTGCGACTACGGCATACTCGCGAAGATCATGCTGCCGCCCAACTGCCTCACCATACCGAGGCGAGTTTTACTAATGCACACCACGTCTTGCGACGTTTCCCATTCCGCACACCATGCGATCATCAATCAAGTCGATTTTGCGACAGGCGACGTTTCCTACTGACCACACCATCCTAATTGCAGGACGGAGCTGCCGATGGAGCAGCTGCTGAACATCTCGTCGCCCGGCTCGAGCGCCGCGCCCGGCGACCCCTCGACGGCGCATCCTCGTAAGGGTACCGTGCACACCTCTCTCTTTCCTATCTCACGCTTCCCATGCGGACCACACTAACTCTCACGCGTCACACGCGGACACGCGTATACACGTTCCTTATCAGCTATCTCAGTTTCCTGCCCCCGAAACGCTTTCATTTATGCCGTTTTCGTGAGTGTGAAGTGCATCGTGGTGACTCGTCCTATTCAAAGTGGTGGATGCTTGGATTTGAGGAGAATATTGATCTTTGATCTCTGCAGTTTCATCACCCTGCAAGACCACCGCAGACGATGTGAGCGGGGAGAGGGAGCGAGAGAAGGTGCGGTCTTTGATCATTGATTTTTTTTTAATTTCATTTATGCAGAAATTACGAATCATCCATTTGTTCCCACCTTCACAGTTCATTTTTGTGTGCGATCATTTGATGCATTTAAGAGATGACGATTTAATGAATTTATAGAAAAAACATTAATTTTCTCTTTTATGTCATCTTTTGCACTGCCATTAGAACTTTCTGGAACATGATCTTTGATCTCTCAGGAAGACAAAGAGAAGGAGGACATGGAGATTCTGCGCATCTACGACGGCAACAGCTCCCTGCGAAATCAGGTATATTTTTGAAAAATATTCTTGGCGGGAACACAACTTTCGAAATTTGTACAAGGATGCTTGAAGTCGCTGATTTTCCGCGCGAGATTCAAATATTCGCAGGTCTACCGTACTGCGGCGGTGCCCAAGATGGCGTCGACGAGTCAGATTCGTGACATTGCCCTGCGGAGATTCCACATCCAGGGCCCGGTCGATAATTTTTACGTGACGCAGGTCTTGAATGATGGTGGGTTGAAATTGTATATTATTACATTTTTTTTTTTAATTTTAAAACAATCAAAAAAAAAATCGTTCATTTTGAACGTACTTCAAAAATGAAAATGTCGCAACTCTTATTAAACCCGATTCTGATCGCGAAGAAAGAAAGAAAACAAAACATTTAAAAAATTAAAACAAATCAATAAACTATTCCCAGCCGGTGAGGAAGAGAACCTCGAGGACCCTGTGCCACTGAGGAACGTCAAGAGACCGGCAGGCGCCAGAGCTCAGGTTTGAACTTTGATCTTTGATAACTAACTTCCTCTTTCCTTTCATTACACATGTGTCATTGCCCAACATATTTTCTTCAAGTTTCCTTCTCTATTTTTTTTTGCATTTTATTCTCGTTTTTGTGCTGGCGTTCTTCGACTTCTTGAAATTCATCTATCGATTGATCTTTGATCTCTTTATGCACTTTCTCTTATTATTATGCACTTTCTCTATTATTTTAGTCACAGTTGCCACTATTTTTCTCAAAACAATTTTATCACATACACGATCATTGCTTACAAAATTTCCGCTTTCTCACCGCTGGGATTCTGTCTGGACACAAAATGCGCCAGACAGTGTGACTAATCGTGTGATCGACGGTCGGCTAACGACAAATCTCCTGCAGATCTTCCTGCGGCACAAGGACGACCCGGAGCGGGCGGTGGTGAAGGCGTACGGCGGCTGGCTACGGTAGGCCGCCTTTTCCGAATGGTCGCTAGTCTAAATTTGCACAGGGTGCCGATGACGTTCTGTTCGATGACTGTGGGACGGGACACGCTGGTGCAGGACTGCATTGCGGATGCATTGGACAGCTTTGGATTGGACAGGAGCAGCTGGCATCGGTACGAGTTTTGCATAGGGATGATGCAATTGGGGTTGATTCTGTGTCGGAGAAAGAATAGAAGAGCAAGTATTTCTTTTGGTTGCGTAATAATTTATGATGAGAGAGCAGATCTTCCTAAGCAAAATGAATAGAATTTCATTAAAATCATTATAAAGATGTGCATCCACCAACATGATTACACGAGACATCATCCCACAGACCGCTCAACCTTACAGGGGTTTGGAGTCAGAGAACGTATAAAATCGAGAGGGACTCTCTCACTTTTGCACACTCTCTCACCCTCACCCCTGTCTGTCGGTTTGGAATCATGTGACGACTGAACAAAGAGGGTTCTTCCCGCGTTATCAAAATGTGACTTTTGGAAACATGTGATTGCCTAGTGATTGCGCAACTGAATGAAACGAGATTGCAGATACAATCTGATCGAGGTTTCTCTGGAGAAGGACTGGCCGAGCGGACGTGCAACCACCACGAGAACATGCTGCAGCTAGTCGCAACCTCCGAAAGGTGTGAATATTTGAATTCCCGCCGATAAATTCAGTAAAATACGACACTGTCGAAAAATCGACAAGAGTTTCGCGAAAAAAAATATAAACCGTAACCGTACGAAATTCCGTGCAGGACTCGCTGCGCCGCTACCACGTCATGCGCTTCTACGTGCAGGAGAAGGAGGACCCGCACGACCACGCGGTATTGATTTTTCGTTAACTATCGTATCCGAGAGATTCGTTGCGGGACCAAAAAGGATTCGAACTTCAGGTGTTCGTTGGCAACTTGCCAGTGTCGCTGGCGCAGCGGCAATACGAACGAATTCTGCTGAAGCTGCTCGGAGCAAAAGGTAATCGATTGCGTAGGGATGAAGAAATAAATTACTGTTTTCTTTTTTTGTTGAACAACTGTGTTTTGTAATGGTGCTTATGGAGAGGTATAATCAATCATAAATAGAGAAAACGTTATTCAAAGAGTTAACGTGAAACATATTTGACATTTTTACCCAGATTAGCAGGTTCGTCACAAATGATGAAGGTTTCAGAAACCATGACTGGTAGCAAAAAAAATACATAATGAATTTGTCAAAGACTCGATCGACCGATGCTGATTACCGTACTCTCTGAAAATCGTTGCGGGACCGAGAATTTTTTCAGAGAAGCCATTCACCGCCATCGGGCCCATCTACTTCGAGTATGGCAGTCTCGTGATCACCTTCAACACCGCCAAGGTAATGATCTTTGATCTTTGAACTCACATCTTGTAGTTTATAGTCTAGTATCTTTGAAGTCTGGCCGCGATTATCAAGTTTGTAGATTGTAGTCTGATCTTTGTACTTTGATCAGGCGGCGACGCCAGCGGTGCAAAAGCTGCAGAACGCGATGTACGAGGAGAAGAAGCTGATTGTGTTATGTCTTCCCAATGTTCAGGTGAAAAATTTCTTCATAAAATTTTAAACCGCACCGCTACTCTCTCGATTTCGCACGCTCTCTCGTCCATCATTTACGATCTCAACCTATACAAAATAGGCCCAAGCTGCCGATAGTAAAGTTGTGTGGAAGGACGAGGGTTAGAGAACCGATTCATAATAAAGGAAACGTTCTTATGGCAAATGTGATTTTTTTTTGAATTTCTTGCATCGACGAAATTATGCACTTTCTCTATTATTTTAGTCACAGTTGCCACTATTTTTCTCAAAACAATTTTTATCACATACACGATCATTGCTTACAAAATTTCCGCTTTCTCACCGCTGGGATTCTGTCTGGACACAAAATGCGCCAGACAGTGTGACTAATCGTTGTGATCGACGGTCGGCTAACGACAAATCGGCGCTTTTCTCTCTCTCTTCCCACTGGCCCCAAGGGACGATTCTGACGTCAACAGACGGAAAACGAGCAGTAACAATGATAGTAACTATGTAGACTATATTTTGATGAGTCTGATGCCAAGTGACGCGGGTGATTTCCTCGAGTAGCAGGGGGGTGTTCAGCTCGGTAATCCGAAGAACATTCAAACTACAAATTATGAAATTTTTTTAAAAAACAGAGCAGAAAAAGAGAACGCTTCATACAGGGGGACAGGGTGCGGACGAAGGCATGACAGGGTGGAATCATGTTACTTCTGTTCGGATTTTTCGAGAAACAAATGAATCCGTTGGCACAGATATGAGTAGATTTCGCACGCAAGGAACGAGTAGGGGGGGATACATTGTTTTTCCTTGCAAGGAATTCCATTTTGATGATCTACTTGCGGCTGGTGTACTTTCGAAAAACGGGCTAGCTATCTCATCAACTTGTAGTATCTATTGACGAGTGTAGACTGATAGAGATATCCGTTCTGGTGATTCCTTGATAAGGAAAATTCCTTGCTAGGCGAACCCTACTTACGTGATCATTACAAGACAGAAATGGCCTTGAAATAAAATGTAAAAGGTAAAGGTTGCTAGGTCTTCTACACGCAAGGCGGGTCCTCGACCACCCCTATGCCTGAGGGGCAACGAGAGCCTGTCCCGAGATGATCAGCGGCCTGTTGCGAGGCTATTCTCGTGTTGTGTGCACGTGAATCGGGGACCCCCTTTCGAGGCATGTTTGGATCGTGATTTACCAATCACTACCAACATTTCTTAACCCCCTTGGTTGGGTGGATCTGCAGGCACGGGGGGTCGAACTTGTGACCATTTAATTCGCATTCTAGCACACAACCACTGCGCTACCCGGCCTATGATCAGAGTAAT
The DNA here is from genome assembly GCA_036245785.1 of Pristionchus fissidentatus. Classification (NCBI taxonomy): domain Eukaryota; kingdom Metazoa; phylum Nematoda; class Chromadorea; order Rhabditida; family Neodiplogasteridae; genus Pristionchus; species Pristionchus fissidentatus. The sequence goes on from BTSY01000130.1 coordinate 5,990, forward strand.
TATGCAGAATATATGAAAAATGTAGCCCTAGACCACCCATTTCCACTCCGAATAATCAAAGCTACTGCTCATACAATACACAAACACTTGAACACTGCGAATAGGCAATTAATGAAAATCGTGGGGAGTGAGGTGCGTGCAAAAGTGGAAAAACACACACACATACATCATGTCGCAGTCCCGTCTAGCCTCCATAAAGAGTTTAGTTTAGTGCGAAAAAAATGTGTAATAGTTACTGAAGGATTTTCATATTATCGAAAACGATAGAGAGCGCATCTGTCGGCCGTCTTTTCAGTGGCCTTTCATGGAATCTTGAAGGCACTTTGTAAAAATGTCGAAAATGTCGATAAAACGTTATGAAATGCTGAATGGCTGAATCAAAGTTCAAAGATCATCCCTTCCCCTTACAGCCCTCCATGCTCGCTGCCGATTGCGAGCCTCTTCTCGTGCTCGTCAACGTCAAGTCTGGCGGATGCCAAGGATCCGAGCTGATGAAGGCATTCAGAAAGCTGCTCAATCCATTTCAAGTCAGATTCTTCTAATAAAGAAAAATTCTCCCCCCCCCGACCCAACAAAATATAATGCAAAAAAACACGAAAACTTTCCAAAGTCTAGAAGGCGTCCAATTCGAATGTAGGGATTTAGAATTTGTGTGCTTATTGGACAGTGCATTGATGTGGTAGATCGTGTGCTGTAGTTGACCATGCAGCCAACATCCGGTAATTGGCAGGTGTTCGACGGTCCTAAAAGGCGGTCCGCTCGTGGGTCTCTACGTCTTCCGCAACATTCCCAAGTACCGCATACTCGCGTGCGGAGGAGACGGCACGATCGGATGGGTCCTGCAGTGTCTCGATATTGCCAAACAGGTACGGTAGTACGAATCGTAGACTAGGACTTGTCTTAACTAAGTTTTCCTGAATACTAGCAGGCGGGATCGGGTTGAGATTGCAGTGAATTTGTTACTCCAAACTTACTCTACCAGCTGGCAACGAAAAAAGCAAAGATAACTCGGAGGAAGATGCTTGAACGAAATCGCAACTTGCTATTATTCTTAAAATTAATTAACGATAATTTTAATTAATTAAAAATACTGATTCAGGACGCCGCCTGCTTCTCTCCTCCCTGTGGCATCGTTCCGCTCGGGACGGGCAACGACCTTGCGCGAGTGTTGAGATGGGGAGGAGGATACACGGGGAGGAGAACCCGCTCGATATACTCAAGGTTCGACATTAGACTTCGAGAAAATAACGAAACTACACACACGATTCCAACCCGACAGATAAGGGTCAGTGCGAGAGAGTGTGCAAACGTGAGAGACTCCCTCTCGATTTCGCACGCTCTCTCACTCCAAAGCCCTTTCTGTGTGGTTGACGGGCCTGTGGAACGATGTATACAGGTTGCGTAAGAGGCAAATACACCGCTCCAGCAGTGAGAGATGGCGAAAAATGAGGAGAGTGGGGAGTGATTTACCTCTTATTCTTACGCCATCTGTCGATTCGTTATTTCTCGAAGGACTATATATATATATATATATAGTATTTCTCGAAGAAGTTTCGTTATTTCTCGAAGACGTCATCGATTAATTTCTGAGTGGTAGCATTTCCAATACCTTTTCACAATTAGGCGCAGCGGGTAGCGTTTTCGGCCAGCAATTGCATAGATTTTTTTTTCAATTTTTTATCGCCATCTATTACGCAGTTTGAATCAACACCTACAGTCCGAAATAACAGTAAGCGTATCGCGAACGTTCATTAGATTGAAGCGAGAATATCCGTAAAATGTCACAGCAAAGATCAAAGACCAAAGATCACTTTGCTAGGACGTTATCGAGGCTGACGAGGTGCGACTGGACCGATGGGCGGTCGTCTTCCATGAGGAGGAGAGATCACAGCCACCCACCAGTAGTGGAGGAGAGGTGGGAGTGTTGCGTCATCATTAGGCAATTGAAAACCTTTACTTCCTTGCTTCCCGGATAAAGGCATCGAAGCCATCTATTGTAAAAGAATATTGTTCACTGTGAACCCTTGAACTTGAACTGAATTCTAGCAAAAGCTCTATCACAGTTGTGTATCAATCAGTTGTTGCATCATGCCCCTGTGTAATCTTCTCAGGTGACTGGCGAGGCAGGGACGATGTCGAATCCGGAGGATCAAACATCGATGATCATCATGAACAACTACTTCGGAATCGGCATCGATGGCCGATGTCTGCCTCAAGTTCCATAATAAGGTGGAGTGTTATTTACTAAATTGATATTTTTTTGTCTGTCCATAGACGAAGTTTGGTGATCACGAGAGTAACCTAATCACACCTGTACGTTTTTTTCCAGTGCTTTTTCCATTTTTCCTTTTTCATTTTTCCAGTGCTGGTTTTACAATACAAAAATAGAACGAGATTGAAAACGGGCGGAACTTAATCAATAAAATAATCCTGAAACACAACAGAAAAACGAGCAATATTGAACGAACGCGAAGGAATTGTGCAATTTCTCACCAACATTTGCGTGCTTGTTTGTCTGTACTTACGGACAAACAAACAGACAACTATTTGTTTATAGATTAAAAAACAATTAAATATTACAATTTTATCCTAAAATTAATTAATTGAATTCAGCGAGACGCCAACCCGAGAAGTTCTCGTCCCGTCTCTTCAACAAGACGCAGTACGTCAAGATCGGCCTCCAGAAGGTGCGAAATGCATTTTGTAATTTTTAAAAACGGGAAATGAAATTTGAATTTTAAATTTCGAAAACCGGAAGTGCTCTTTCAGGTCTTCTTCGAGCGTACTTGTAAAGATTTGTGGAAGCGAATTGAGTTGGAGGTGGACGGAAAGGTTAACATTTCATTTACTTATTTATTATTTTTATTAAATTATTATTTTTACTTATTTATTATTGTCTTCTTGTCGTTGAAATATAGTATTGGAAAATATCTTTGTCGGTTTCGAATTAGAAATCACCCTTGCCAATTCTGTCTATTTTTTGTAAAGTATTATTTGGTGTTTTCCTGATCTTCAAGCGCTCTAATTTGATCTTTGAACTCAGGCTTTTTATTGATCTTTTCACCCCATGCTTAACCTTGATTTCTCTCAAGTCATCTGATATTTGATCTTTGATCTCTCCAGCCCGTCGAGTTGCCCAACATCGAGGGTATCATCGTGCTCAATCTTCTCTCGTGGGGATCGGGCGCCAACCCATGGGGAACCGCCAAGGAGGAGACGCCTTTTACCAAACCGACGCACTACGATGGACTATTAGAGGTATACGGTAGCACCACGCACACGGGGGATACGGTAGAAACGAGGTATACGGTAGCACAAGTACAATGGTGAACGGGTAGCAACGAGGTATACGGTAGCACACGTACAATAGTGAAACGGTAGCAACGAGGGATACGGTAGCACCACGCACACGGGGAAAACGGTAGCAACGAGGTATACGGTAGGAGTACTGTCGGAGAACATATCTGAAGGAGGGCAGGGATTCCTGAACGAGAGGGTGAGAGGTTTATGGTATGATAAATATTGTAGCATCACTCGAGTGCTATTATACGCCTCTTTTATGTTCGCACAATTTACTTTGTTGCGATAAAGATATATATGAAACGAAGGGCAAGAACGAATCGCAGTGCTTGATGTGACAGATGATTTTTGTGGAAGATTTTTGTAGTTTGATCTCGGATTGGCGATCTTTGATCTCTCTCCAGGTTGGTCGGCATCACTGATGTCTCTCGGCTGGGTCTTATTCAGTCCAAACTCGCTGCCGGAATTCGCATCGCACAGGGAGGCAGTGTAAGCATTGATTTTTGTAGTTTAATCTTTGATCTCTGCTCTTTCATTCTCTCAATACCTAACTGTTCGTGCAATCATCAAATCAACGTTCCGCCTACTGCATATTTTGATATCCGAGCTTTGTCGTTTGCTCTTTGGACCTCCTAACTCCGTAGTTTGTTCTTTGATTTCCCGATCTTTGTAGTTTTGTATTTTTCCTTCTTAATTCGTAGTTTGATCTTTGATCTTTGATTTGCAGATCAAGATCACAACACACGAGGAGTGGCCTGTCCAAGTGGACGGCGAGCCGCACGTCCAATCGCCCGGCACGATCACCATCCTCAAGTCCGCCCTGAGGTACGTTGATATTTGATCTTTGTAGTTTGATCTTTTTGTAGTTTGAACCTTGTAGTCTCAACTTTGATCCCTAGTCCGCCCGCCCCCTAGACCCTGTCTCTGTCTGTATCTGCACCCCCTTCATCCATCCATCTTCTTCGAGACAAGCTCCGCCCCCTCCCCCGAGCCGAGATTGATCTTTGATCTCTGTCCTCGACCACCCCAGTAAATCGTGAATCGTGTCCCGCTGCATCATCTCTCGTTCGTCCTCCTTTGGTTGACTACCCGTAACCCGCCCCCTCGTCCTAACTACGGTAGCTACCGTATACTAACCCCTTCCGATCGATAATCCATCTCCGTTCATCTTTCCCCGCTCCCTCCTCGGTTCGCTACACTTCCTTGGTTCGTCCTACTTTCACAATTCATCTCTCTCTGTCCTACCTTGCACTCTTTCTCGTCTCTGCGGTGTAGCCGACCTTTAGCAAAGCTCGCCTCCCGCTGCTGCACCAACCCCGCACGCACGCACACGCTACCACCACCCTACCGTACCCCCAGCCCGCACACACTGCACACACACACGCAGCATGAGTGAGAGGGTTACTGTGAGAGTGCGGCTACGGTACCTCAGCCTGAGATTACGGCACCTTATCGATTGCTGGTGCTAGTGCTTTCAGTAGTGCTTCACGCTTTCAGTGCCTAGTTGTCCCAACTTACCGTAGGAACAGCCAATTTATAAAGTCAATTTACGATAGACCTACGACATTTCACGCTCTGAGGACTCCGGGTTGAGTACTGTATCTGGCTCGACGCGGAGTGAATCAATCAATAATCCCTGATGCCTCCTCTCTCCCTCTCCTCTCCTCCTCTCTAGCCTTTCTCTCGCTCCTTGCAGGCGCAAATGCTCAAGAAGGCGAAGCGGAAGCGGACGGGCGGCTCGACGGTCCGCGCGGGTCGCGTCAGACGGCGGCGGCGCCGCGTCGTCGTCCGCGTCGGGCGCGGCGCCCGAGGGCGGCGGCGCGTCGCTCGGCGTGCCATCGTCGCTGTCCGCGACGCGCTCGACACCCGACGCGCTGCACGATGACGACGACGAGGAGGCGGACGCGTTCCTCTGAGCTACCATAACCCAGAAAGTCGTGCCGAGACCCAACCACCCTTAAACCCCCCCCTTATAATCGATTAGCTTCTGTGCACGGCTTAACTCTTCTCCTCCTCCTCCTCCTCTCCTCTATCGTTTTATTCTACCGTATACTAATGGGATTCCACCGTACCTCCTCTCCCCTGTGTGTTTTATCGATTTTTATTCACAACAACACACAAAGACACCGGCATGAAACAACCCCCGAATACTTTTTTCTTAATCTATCGCCTTTTCTCTCACTCTGCGCTCTCTCACGTTCGCACGCTCTCTCGCCCACGCTCCCAACCGATTGAGAGAGTGCGAACGTGAGCGGGCTTGCCGCAATTACCGTAATCAAATCTCCCACTTACCGTATCCCCCGAGTGCACCCCTGCTCCTACCGTACTCCCTTCTGTCTCTCAACCATCTTTCCAGTTTTCTTGTCATCTCTAGCATACCCGATGAGATTCTACAACACACACACACCTACAGTACCCACCGATTCTCTCCTCTATACCTCATATTATCGATTCGTCCGTTCTCCAGAGCTACAGTATCCTACCGTACCCCCCAATAGAGAGTTTTGCTGAGGCAGTCAGTGCGACTGCCTTACTTTGTCGCTCTCTTCCCCCCACTTCATTTTTGGTCTTTGTGTTTAAAGGGCTTCGTTCCTCAGTACTTACTATGTAAGACTTTTTACCTTTTTTAGTCTATTTTCGTAATACCCAGATATTATTACACATTATCGCATGACCACACACGAATTTATCCCACAATTTATCCCCCATCCTTAAGTGTGCATTTTGGACCCATTTCGTAGTCGATTGCATAGGTATAACGCAATCTATCATCTAGTTAGAATCCAGGCTAGAACCCGCAAGAGTCTGCCTCTCTGATTCTCTCGTTTTCGCGTGCACTCTCACCCGCTAACCGACGAGAGAGCGAGTGAAACGGAGAGAGACGCAGACGAATTTAGATAGTTGTGACGAATAGATGACCATTCCTGTAATAGACGCACACTTCTCACCTTGTCCAACAATCACTTTATCGATCTTTTTAAACGATTTATCGATTTTATAGTCCCCAGTGTACTCTGCCCCTCCACGATCTATAGAATTATGTAATCTACAAAAAGAAAAGAATTTAAAATAATTTTCCCGCCCTTTCCTCAACCTCTCTCGTCTTTCCATAGATAATTCCTTCGATTTTTTTCTCGCGCCCAATCATAATTATGAAATAATGATATTGTATTTTTTTATAATAATCTAATTGTCGGCTCTAGTCAAATAACAATTGTATCCAGTCCCTACTTTCTCCTCTCTAATAATTTCGTCGAAAATCAAATCGTGACCCAATAATGTACAGTACACACGCACACACACTCGATAAAAACATTGATTGATTCACGTCCAGTTGAACCTCCAGAAAGGGGTCAAGAGGGAGAGAAAAGCATCTCCCGCCCAACCCCATTCTGGTGGTGGTGCGTGTGAAACTATATGGATTGAATTGTGCGAGGTCCCAAGCGGAAGAGTCTCAGGGGCGGGGGAGGAGTACGGTAGCGCGTGTGTGTTTCCAGGCGGAAATGCTGCGAAAGCCGGCGAGGAGGAAGGACGGAACGAAGAAAGTCATGGATGTGCCCTCTACCTCGACCAAACACGTCACGGAAGACGAGGGTTACGGTATCCGCTTCGGACGAAATCTGTTCAAGAAGCGCTTTGCGAGGTATATTGTAGTTGGCAGGGTGTACAGTATCGATCGATTATTGCAGATTCGAGCAGCGCCGCCGCTCGCTGGGCAGGGAGAGCTTCCGGCGGAAGAAGGTGAGACAAATGGTCTCTCGTTTTCGCATACTCTCTCGCCATTTTCATGAAAAATCAATTACTTTGTTTAGGACATCGAGAAGGAGTGTCACTCGGCGGTCGACTACACCGAACTCTCTTCTACGTCCCACGAGGAAACCAAGGAACATTGATTGATCTACCGTATCCCCGACAATTATCGATTAGCGCCTCTACCGATCTCAAATACCGTATATCGCCCGTCTTTCTCTTCAGTATATATACTACAGTATCCTTGCTTATCCATTTCGAACTTGTGCATTCCCACCAAAACATTCCGTTGATAGTAACTTTGTATTCGAATTGTTTGTGTGTTAGTGCTCCAACATACCGTACCTTGACCTACCGTATACCATAAAAACATCGATTTTTCCTTTCGTTCCAGAATCAAACTCCACCCCTCATCCCCCCTGTCCGTCATGTGCATTCTAATCAATAACACCACCGAATTGATCTCGACTAGAAGACTTACAGTATCCCAGTCTACCGTACCCCTCCACCGAACCCGTTTGCCATCCCCGCGTTTGTAGGGCGAACCCTGCTTGCGTAGACGCGTTGTAAGCGTCAAATATATTTCTCTGCGCTCTCTCATTTTAGCACGCTCTCTCGCGGCCTCTAACCGGCGAGAGAGAGTGTGCGAAAGTGAGAGAGTCAACTGATAAAAAGCTATAATATGATGATATGATGAAAAGATTAGCTGAAGGGAAGAAGTATGAGAGGAAAAGTGATCAATCAGTGATTACAATAAAAGAGCGTGTTTCCTAATCGAAAAATGATCTTGATCTCTTCAGAACCATAGCTCTTCACACGATTCTAAACCACAAGGGGTTAGGAGCGAATAGAGTATGGAATTGAGAGAGGGTTCCCTCCTATTTATGAGCACTCTCTCAGTGCTAACCCCTTTTTGGAGGACTAACTGTGGAGAATGAATTTGTTGGGAAATTTTCAATCACAACTTGTAAATAATTGCGTCCTTTTCTTCAGCGTCCACCAAAAAAGGTCTTGACTACCTTTTCTGGGACATTTTATTTTTTTCACTCTCGATTACTGCTCTATGCTCGCTAATATTGTACCGGATCTTGTCTTTCGCTTTGTTCATTTCTAAGCTCCAGAAGAGGATCGAAAGAGCTCTCTCATTCTCACACACATTCTCTCGCTCCTGACCCCTTTCTGGAGGTTGAACATTGACTAGAACGTCATTCCACACGCTGATCAACCCTACAGAAAGGAGTTCCAAGTGAGAGACCGCGTGCAATCAAGAGAGACTATCTCACTTTCGCGCGCTCTCTCACCCGGACCCCTTTCAGGAGGCTTGGAATCATGTGGTAGGTCACAGTTGTTGACGATGTCTCGCCACATTCTACCCGTGCACACTGCACTCTCTTGAAGGTAAACAATCGAGCGAAGAGAGAAAAAGAAAGAAAAGAGAGAGAAAATGCGGTGGAGCATAGGAGTTCTAGCGATTTTCGTCGTTTTCAGCAACTTGATCAGCGCCGAGCCTGTGGAAGGTGGGAAATTTAAATTTTTAATATACTTATGAATGGTTTTTTTCATGTCTAGAACTTTTTATTTAAATTCAAATGGGAATGCACATCGCAAATATTCCATTTTCTTATGTCAAAAGCGTTTTCGCAGACTTTTTCACGATTCAAATGAGAATTAGCTTAAATCTTCGAATTTGTAGTGCGATTTCGCATAGATTGTCATATTTACAATTTCGAAACTCGAATAATTTTTCTGACCCTCTCAATTCTGCATGCTCTCTCGCCCTGTCTGATCAATGAGAGAGCATGTAGAATGAGGAGAGTCTGATCATTACTCAATTCGCTCAGATCTGATCACTGAGAGGCTGCCGAAGTTGAAGGAGGAACTCAATTTCCGCCAGTTCGCTGGCTACGTCGATGTTTCTGATTACAAGAAGCTGTTCTACTGGTCAGGTTTTGCACCACACTTTTTCCACTTTTACGACAATTTTTTTGGAATGTTCAAAATTGCTCATAAAGTAGGTGATTCAAGAGTTTTGTCCGATCGAAATAAAGATCGTCGGCGACACGCCTATTGAGTGCCGCGTGATACAACGAAACACATAGTGAACTCTAGTTTGGGAATATCACACTTTAGGCAGATAGAGAGAGAGAGAGGTTCGTGAAGAAATTCCGTTTCAAGAGAATATATTTGAACAAATTGGAGGTACACCGAGACGCAGGGAGATCCGGAGACGGACCCGGTCGTGCTGTGGCTAAATGGCGGCCCCGGCTGCTCCTCGTTGCAGGTTACTTTAATTATTTTTTTTTTTCATACGGTAAGGGTTTTTAATGATGCAAATTCAAAAATGTATGTCTTTGTAGTGTATTCATCGATTGTTTGGCCACTCGATTGTTTGCATAAAAAACCACGTCAAACAAAAAAAATGTGACGACGAGACGCTTTTTTAATTTTGAAAATATAAATAATAATAATTGAGGGTCTCCGTAGACCTAGTTAGCGAACCGGCCTTACCGGTGAGCCCCGGCAGAGTGGTCGCTAGTCGATGTTAACATCTCCTGATTCCGGTAGTAACTTTAACTTAATTCAGGGTCTGCTGCTCGAGTTGGGTCCTCTGCGAGTGAGCGACTGGGGCGAGACTGTCACGGTCAATCCACTTAGTTGGAACAGAGTGAGTTTTTTTTTTTAATTTTAATTTTTAATTTTTATTTTTGTTTAAATTTGGTTCCACTAAACTTTACTGCTCCCAACCGGTCCAGTGAACCAGCCGTGAGAATAGATTGCATTTTATGCATTTTGCTTTCCGCTTTATTGCGAAAAGTTTTTATATTTGTTTTATAGTAAAACACAACTAGAAAAGAAGGGTTGGTCATGATTTCTGTCATGCACGCTGACAGTTGTGTCTGCATTGTTCTAGCTACAGTGTAGTGCTTTCTGTCCCTAGACGCACCCCAGATAATCAGTGTGGAGCACAGAGAGCGCTCTCTATCGGATGATAAATGACCATAGAGACAATCCTCACTGATCGATCAGGATTCCATTACAAATGACACGGTATTCTAGGCAAAATTCCAAAAGTGAAAAAAATGTGAGCAAAGGGAAAAGTAGGCATCAATGAATATCTCATAATTAGAAAACGTAAAAGTATGCTTATCGATAGCAAATAGAGTAGTGTAAAAGTACGATTGAATCGATAATTCACTCCCCTAAAGTACATATCAATAAAACTACAGTACGCCTCGATCATCTTCCTCGACGCGCCGGCGGGGCGTCGGCTTCTCGGTGCGCACGGATGGCATTTATCGATTCACCGATGACGAGGTTGGCAGACTGCCAAGAACTGTTGGCAACGGGCCGGAAAAGTTTGAAATTCTGCCAAAAACCAATAATATTGGCAGGTCGCCGACGACAACCACGTGGCGCTGCTCAAGTGGTTCGAGAAGTTCCCGGAGAGGTCGGTTTTTTTTCTATTCTTTGTTTATAAGAGCTTTTTTTTGTAATTTGCACATCTCGAGTGCGAAAAAAAATCCAAATTGCGTTGAAAAATATGGTTCAGATGAATGTCCCTTTGTAATTTTCCTATTAAAATTTCAGATCCAAAATCACACATTGCATCTGATTATGTTTGCCGACGTTCGGTGGAACGTGGTTATGGATAGAGTTTGAAATTCGGATAAATAATTGAATTAGCACTCTTCATTTCACACACTCTCTCACCGGTCGGTTGATGAGAGAGTGTGTGAAATGAAGAGTGCTAATTCAATTATTTACCCGAATTTCAAACTCTGGTTATGGATAATCGATAAATCGCCAGTCTTACAATTAGCAGAAAGAAGAACAATTGCAAAATCACATTTCTGCGCGTTAATATTTGGGAGAGAAAAATATTGTTGCTCCTGTAGCCTTTCTGGTGTGAATTCGAGGGAGAGAAAATATTTATATTTATTATTATTTTTAGAAAGAAGAACGACCTGTACATCATGGGTGAATCGTATGCGGGCACGTATATTCCCATGTTGGCTGATCGACTGGCGAAAGACAAGGAGAATTTCCCCCAGTTCAAGGTTTGATCTTTGAACTTTGATCACTTATCCGAAATATTTTATCTCCGATCTGTTGACACACCATTCAACAGCCCAGTAAAGCCTCCAGAAAGGGGGTCCGAGGCGCAAGCACGAGAGAGAAAGCCTGATCCCTTTCAGGATGATTGAAGATATGCGAATAGTGAGAGCTGATTTTTTTTCGACCTGGTGATACTTTCTGAATAGAAACAATGGAAACCCGAGGAACGAAGATGTTCAAACAAAATCAATCGTGTTCAAGGAATCTTTCAATAAATTCATTAAATCAATCGAAAAATACTGGGAATCAATCGATAAATTCAGGGGAATGTCGGTGGGCAATGGCTGTGTGAATGGACCAGCTGCTGTTCAACACGCAAATACAGTACAGCTACTACCACGGACTGGTCGATGAGACGTGAGTGTACGGTAGGAGTACGGTAGATACTGTGGGAGATACTGTAGACGATACTGTGGCGATAATTTACTTTAGAATAGCGTGGCGCTCGTAATTATACACTCTTGCGCATCTTACCCTTCTCTGGTGGTTTGTAATTAGATAAGCTCCATGATAGATACGGCAGGAGTACTGTAGGAGTACGGTGGGTAAAACTTCTTACTTACAGTATCTACTCGAAGGCTGTGGACAAGTGTTGCCAGGGCACGTCGGCGACCGACTGCGACTTCTACTCGATGGCCTTTAACGATAACCGAACCCTGCTTCCACGAGGTACGGTAGATGGGAGAGGATACGGTAGCGTTACGGTAGGAGTTTATAAATGAAAATTTGAGACGCAATTGGAAAAATTGGGCAAAAGATGTAGCACGAGTGGGGTTCGAACCCCACGAAGGCTTACGCCCATTGGAACTTAAGTCCAACGCCTTAACCACTCGGCCATCGTGCTAGTGATATATCGAAATGATTGTGTCAATGATAGGCGATCTTGCGCAATTTGCAGGCGAACATTCTCGGAATGGCCAATTACTTCTCCGGGCTGGACCCGTATTTCCTCTATTTCACCTGCTACCTCAATGAGGAGCCAGCTACGAGCAAGGTGAGACAGGAAGTTAGAGAGATCAAAGATTAATGTCCTATGGAAGTCAGCCTGGTCCAGGCTATCGAGCGACGACTTTTAATAGGCTGCGTGTGCCCCTCAGTAGCCTAGATTTCCTTTTTTGTGATATCTCGGACAAAATCATTCCGAGAGCTGATTAAACTTCTAGAAATGGGTCAGGAATGAGAGAGATTCTCCTATTTTAACGGAATGCAGCGTTCCTGACCCCTTTCTGGAGCTTGACCGGATTGAGGAACGATAAGAGGAAGGCCGTAAATTCAATCCGGAAGTCTGTAATGAAAGATCAAAGATCAGTCGTTGCAGGCTGCGTCGAGCTCACAACGTGACGTCATGATTCGCCATCAGCGTCGGAAGATGGGGCTGACGGGCGCCGAGGGAGATCAAAGATCAATTTTTGGGGAGTTCGAATCCGACCCGGATCATACGGACTACGACCCGGTGAGATGGAGGGATTGGCTAGTGATGACGCTACTGGGGAAATACTGAATCAGCGTACCACATCACTCCACAGGCCGGTCAAACTTTACAGAAAGGCCTTTTGAGTGAGAGACCGTGTAAAATGAATAGGGACTCTCTCACTTTTGCACTCTCTCTCGTTCTAACCCTGATCTGTAGGTTTGGAATCATGTGGTACGGTCCAAATTGCGTGAAAACAGGGATTGAGAATAGCTGTAAAATATCCAGCAAAAAGCAGTAGAGATTTGTATTTAAAAAAAATAACACTTTATGAAGAAAGTGGTCGGATTTTTGACGGGATTTTAGAATTTGAAATCTACATTTTCGCTTCCCATTCTGAACAAAGCACATGATTCCAAACCTATAGAACAGGGTTAGAGCGAGAGAGTGTGCAAAAGTGAGAGAGATTTCACACGCTCTCTCACTCCAAAGGCCTTTCTGGATGGTTGACCGGCCTGTGGAATGATGTGAAAGATGTGTGTCCCACATCGACAATATCAATCAACCAGATTCAGAAATAATTACCTAATTATGACGTCACTCCCTGATCTTTGATTTCTTCTAGAATCTTCCCCAGTGCGCGCACCACGACGACTACTCCATCTGGCTGCAATTGCCGGAACTCCGATCGGTTTGGTCTTTGATCTTTGCATGACAGATATTTTTGAACAAAACATTTTTTTTTGTATTCTGAACAAAACGCCAAAAGAACGGAGAAAACAAAGTCCGTTTAAATGTTGTTTTCGCACCTCTCTACAAATTCGATTCATTTTTTCACTAGCCCGAATGTCGTGCATTTGTCCGAAGGCGGGCGTAATTACAAGGACATTTACCAAAAGCACGATTCGCGAGATATGAAAGTTTGAATTACCTAATGTGGATTATCTCTTAGATGCTGCTGTGAATCGATTGTTTGCGCCAAATGTTGCAAGATATGGAAATAAAACATGCAATTGCGTCATTCTTAGCTCATCGTTTGCAGGTGCTCCACGTTCCGGATGACGTCCCAGAACTACACGAGTTGCAGGGTGAGTACCGTCACCCCTACCGTAATCCTCGGATTGATGCCGTATTCTCAAATCAATCAATAATTTGCAGCGACGCGGTGGAGGCCGCCTACGAGTCCACCTACGACGACATGAGCGAGGGTGGTGAAGAGCGTGGTGGCGTCAGGCGTCAAGGTGGGGTCCCGAGGGGAAGCGTGAGGGTTACGGTAGTTGAGACAAATCGATAATCGCAGGTCATGTTCTTCAACGGAGACATGGACTCGATCTGCAATGTGCAGCACAACAATCAGTTCTTTGGCAGGTTTGATCTTTGATCTTTAGCCTTTGATATTTGGTTTTTTTTCTTCGATCTCTCAAGCCATTCTCACCATAGCTTCGATGATTCCGATTCGTTTTGCACTACTCTCAACATTCGAAAAATCGTTCACATCATTCCACAACCCACAGTTGAACTTCCAGGAAGGGGTTGGCGGATAGCTATTGTGTAAAATTGAGAGGGGCTCTCACTTTCACATACACTCCATCGCCCAAGACCCCCTTTCTGGAGGCGTTTGTCTGGGCCTTGGAATGTTGCGAACTAGTATTTAACACCCCGGCCGTTCGCTTGCCCTTATCATTCCGGTGTGTCGTATCAAACTGAGTATTAGTGAGAGGAAGGACTCTCGGAATGATTAGAAGACAGTGATAACGGACCTTTGAACTATGTCCGCGGACGATAAGATTGAGATCATTGTCAGATTGATCTTTGATCTCTTCATTCAGGTGCATTCATTCAATTACTGAATGGATGAATATATAATGTAGAGGAAGAGGGCGAATTACGTTATTTGAGAGCGAGATGATCTAATCGATTATTTCAGGGAATATGGTAGATCAAGATTGGGGGGGGACACTGAGATTGATCTTTGATCTCTGCTTTCAGGTTGGGATTGAACCGAATTCATCGTGCCAAGCCGTGGAATGACAAGGAGCAGAAACCGCCCGCAATCGGCATGTGGACGGCCTATGAAGGTAAGGTAACCTGTTAATACCGTAATCGGCGGATACAGTAGCCTGCGAAATTCGTAACCGGCGGGTACAGTAGCCTGCGAATGCTGTAACCGGCGATTACAGTAATCCCTCGTGTATTATTAGATAAGTGTGACAGATTCTGTACTATTATCAATATCCACAGTATGACGAGTTAATGCGGATCTCGTAACCACAAAAATAGCAATAGGAACAGATGAGGGTAGAGCAATCGATGGATACCGTAATAAGGAGAGATCTCGTTGCAGGACTCGACTTCCTCACAATCCGCGGCGCCGGCCACTTTGCCAGCTCCGACGCCGAGAAGCCCAAGGAGTCTCTTCAGGTTAATAGATCAGTTCATGATAGATAGTTACGGTAGATCAGTTCATGATAGAGAGATACGGTAAATGAGTTCATGATAGACAGATACGGTAGATCAGTTCATGATAGACAGATACGGTAGATACAGTAGATCCAATCGATCCACCACATGAGCGAATATGTACAATATGCCATCTATCATAGCGGGGGTAGGTCAATTTGGAACTACTTTCGAAGACGAAACGAACACTAAACGATAATGATAAGGGACTCCCTATCAGCTGTATTGTTCAGTTGTGGCCTTCGCTAGTAGTGACAAAACGTGATAGTATGAGAATTACACTACTTATATGTACTGTAACTGACACCTACAGTATTCATAGGAAGGAGATCTTTCGAGTAGACCCAGTTCGTTGAATAATAAACTTCAGATGTTCTACAACTTCATCAAGGGAAAATGACTACTCCACTCCCGTGCCCAAGCCTGAGGTAGATTCAATTTCCGAGAATTGATCATCTGCATTACGGTAGTTTTAGTATCTTTTGGTCATCGGCGTTACCGACATCAACTTTCGCAATTCCCATATACCACATAATGATCCAAATATGCAGAACGGGCTCGGGGCGAGAGAGCGTGCAAAACTGAGTATCTCTCCGTTTGACACGCTCTCTCGCTCCAAATCCTTCTCCTTTAATTTGGCCGGTCTGTGGGAATGATGTATTCCATCCATAAACGAAAAACGTTTGTTCCTGAAAGTCCCAAATGATGTCTGTCTTTTAGGATTTTAGAACGACAAATTGAAAAAAATGTCTGATTTTCAATTTTAAGGCGCTGCCTCGTCTGAATGACCTGAATGATGTTTAATTTTTTTTTTAAATTTCACCTCAAAGTGTGCAAAAGCTGTCTGGTTTTGTTCCCTAGAACGAACTTTTTGGTCTATGGATCCATCACTCATGAAACAACTACTAATGCAAGAGGTAGATTCAGATATCGATCGACCATCTTCTAGACTACGGTAACCGTCCTTGATTGTAGGCCCAATCAAACACTGCTGCTTCAATAGTCCCCACTACCAGTGATTCTTCTACCGTACTACGTCTTTCCACTCTTGCTGCATTGTTTATGTTCATGTTGCAACTGTAATTTATATTTCTCTCGATTCTAGTCGATAAATAGTGTCATGACTCATGGTGATGATTGTCCTTCCCTCGCCCAGTTCAGGCACTTCCCATCAGGAAGTTGGATACGTTAGCATAGATGGGCAGCTAAAATCCAACTTTTGTGCAGGCGGTCGGTCGATCACAATTTTGCCCTGCAGGCGGTCGTCATATGACCCCCCAAAGGACCCTTTTTTTAAGTGTTTTACCAGTGAAAAAAGTGATTTTTTCCGGAATATGTTTGCAGGCGGTAGTCGTACCCCCTGCAGGCGGTAGTCAAGGGTACCCTGTGCCCGCCTATGTACGTTAGCATAGACCAAAGGTAAGTAAAAAAATAAGACAGCATTATGGAGTTTTTTTACGCAAGTGACACTAATTCAATTCCCATTTAGTCTTGGGAACAGCAAGCCCGGAAACTAGGCGGCGATGCGAATTTTGCGGGCGGTAACCTCATAAGCCAAACCGCATTTCACCACAACCTTTGCACGGTAGGCGTATATACGGTTCTGTAGTCTAATCCACTCTACGTAAAAATGCGTCTCTTGCACATACCTGTGCGAGATGTCCACCTGACAAAAATTTGGGAAAATTCGAGGTGAAAAGGTAAGGGTAGCAGCATTCTCTGAGAGAATTTTTTTTAATCTACGGGTCCCCGGTCCAATTATGACAGTCCATTGAATCGGCGCCCAGGTATACGCTTGCATCACCTAATAACCTCTGAATATAGTTCATCCAAGAGTTAACAGCACCACTCCCATTGTAGATCATTACCTCGATAGATCTAGAAAACCCTGATTTACGACAGTCGGCCCATGCAAAATGGAGGGTCATAACGCCCTCCAAAAGGCCATCTTTAGTGACTGATCACTCTCTTTTTTGGTACATCTTTCCCATTCAAATGGATCTCTTGGTCCCCGTAAGTGTGAGTGGGGAAGGAAGGGGGAAGAGGGTGTAGGAGGACCAGATGACCCCTTCTCTCTCACATCGGGCCTGCCACAGCTAATCCCCTCCACTCTCCTCAATCCGCACACTCTCTCGGGTGGACAGCCCGCGCACTCTCTCGGCCTCTCTCGTCGTCCTGCACTCTCCGGAGGGACGCCATCTCTCGCCTCGCCCTGGGCACATCAAGGGTGTATGCCCTTCTAGATACGATCGATAGAGACCCGTCGAGAGGAAGGGGGGGAATGAAGGGAGGGAACTGGAATGATGATACCAATCTGGTCGCAACTCTCTCACATCACTCGAAACGAGGACGCTCGTGCACTTTCGAGTGCCGTCCGCAGCAACAGCAATCGATGAATGTATACCCGGTGATAGGAATCGATAGTGATCTATCCACCGACGGTAACCATTCACGGGTTGCGGGTTGCCGAGAACGGACTCGGTGCAGGGGGGATTGGGGGCTGTGGTACTCTGGGTCGGGGTTCTGGATATGGGGCAGATGAAGATGGGCCGATCGATCGGGAGGGCGACGGGCACTGTGGAATGGCATGATGGGGGCCTAGCTAGTCGGCGGCGGGGGAGGGGCAGAGGCGGGGCTGACCCCGAGAGGAGCGGATGAAGAGGAAAACAGCTGGTGACCTGAGGAAATACGATGGCTTGCCCTCTCGAGGCGATAAGAAGACTGCTCCCGGGGTCAAGAGGAGGGGGGGAGGGAGGAAGGAAGGACTGAGTCAGGACTGTTTGCTAGTGGACGAGGAGAGGGGTGTTGTGAAAGGGAGGCAGTGGTGACCTCAACGTGATGGGAATAGACGAAAACAGCGTTTGGGAGAGGTCTGATAATAGCTCACATCATCCCAGAGGCCGGCGGCCAACCCCACAGAAAGGGCTTTGAAATGATCGAGCGTGTAAAATAGAGGAAGTCCCTCATTTTGTAAGCTCTCTCGTCCTGATCCCTGCCTGTAGGTTTGGAATCATGTGAACTGGATCTTCGTCGGGGGAACGGGAAGAAAAGGGCTAGCAATGGGCGCACGTGAGGGGGGAGGTCGGAGGAATGAGGAGGTGGAGGGGTGGCGGAGTAAGACACTCAACACACACAGCGATGAAGAACGAACACAAGAAAGTGCAAGCCGGACTTTCGACTGGCAGCGGCGGCCCGGGGCAAATACACACACTAGATAGAGGGAGGTAAAGAGTGAGGGTGGCGCGCGCCGACTAGGAGAGGTCAAATATTTGGGAAAAAAATAATAAAAAAGGAAGAAATAGTGCAAAACGGGCGAGAGAAAGAAACGGGAGAATTTGAAACATGGATACGGTACATTTTTGAAGTGAGCGCGCAAAGTGGTCTTCCGCGGAAATTCGAGGAGTTGGCGCATCCAAGAATGAATCAAATTTATTCGCGAATTGTCGTATTTTTCGTTCTTTTCCCCGTTTTCTCTCAATTATTTTCTTATTGCTTTTGTTCAATCATATTCGGGATCGTTAGATTGATGCTCCCCAGTGCTAGGCCGTACTTCTATACATTTTTAGTATGACTGAGACGTCGGTTTTAAGAGAGGATACACTCGAATTACTGCAAATCTGCGCTATCAACAAGAGGTTGTTCAGTCACCTGCAAGTGTACAAAGATGGTGCGTTTTTGCCATTTCCGTCCAGTACGCCTAATGATTTCTTATCTTTGGAATTCGTTTAATAATGCGTATTTTCAGATTTTAATAATCTTGTCGATGCATATGCGCGTCAGCAAGAATAGATGTACGATTCTGGAAGGATCAAACAATCGACTCTCTGCGCAGGTGAGGTTTTCTTTCTTTTCTTTTCCCTTCTCAACCTTTTCAAATTGTTCCATCTTCAGATGAAAGAGGTCCAAGGAACACTGCCAAAGTACTCGGAGAGAACAAGCAGCTTCAGAGAGAGAAGGCTGCACTGGAAACGAAACTTCGAGCGATTATGATCGGGAGTCAAGAGGAGCGACGCGACGTCTCCGGGCAGGTTCGTTTTTTAACGCATTCGAGTAGTATCTTTTTTATTTCTTGTCATAACGAAACTATTTTATTCAGGATGTTGATTCGACTGGGCAATTCGGAAGCTCGTCTTCGATAGATTACACCACTACTGATTGCTCGTTGGATTCCCTTGGCCTCGCAAATCCTCAATTCAGCAGCAAAAAGCGCGATCTTGGGTCTATGGTCAGTTCATTGATCACGTGCTTTCTGCATCGATGGTTTATGTGTGCCCCCTTTTATAGTTCCATCTTTGAGTCGCGTTTTAAAGCGTTTCGCGTTCCAGTGTCCTGAAGATTCGTAAGGCGGAGTCGTAGTAGGAAAGAGGCGGGGCGTAGTATCGATGCTCTCCTAGGGTTGGTCATCACGTGAGTGACCTTGCATAGGCGGAGCGAGCAGAGCACAGCCTGTCTCGCCCCTATCTTCGTCTGGTACCTCTCAAAGAGTCGCGATCTCTCGCTGACTCCTCCCCCTGTCTGCCTGGTTCCTCCACTCGCGAGTGCTCTCTGCTAGCTACAACGCGCGCATACGGGGGTCAGCTACGACAGTACTAAGCGGTCGCCTCCCCTTCGCTCTCTCATTCCCTACTCCCCTCCCTCTGCATCCACTCTCGCTGTCCACTAGTCTCCTCCCACTTTCGCCTCTCCTCCCCTCCCCACTCATTGTCTCGCTCCTCTCGCTGGTACGCCCTACATTCGCCTCTCGCGAGAGCGACTATCCACACCAGTGCCCCCATTCTGGAACTGGATGATATCCTCCACTGATTAAGGTCAAAGGGAATTCTTTCTCTATTGCCGCCCGAGTTATTTCGTTCGGGTCTACCTATTGAGAGGCTAAACCCGTAATGATAATAATTCGCGCGGCTCGAGATAGCTTCCGCGATCAATCAGTCCCTTCCCCCGGCACGTGACCAACGATCTAACCAGCACAGCCAAGTTTCGAAGTATTACTTACTGGTCGCCCTCTATGAATGGTCGCAACCCGTAACGTTATATTTCGGAACTCTTGTGTGCACATCAATCTGCAATAACCTTAGGAAGTAAGCTACTCGGGTCTACGATATCGAAGCGATAAACCCGTAGCCTTACTATCCGGAGGTGTGCAGGATGTGTCCGATCGAAGGTCTTCCATCACTTAGTCTCCCATCCCATCTTGTGTAGTCCCCAAGTCCTCTCCCTGGCCCCATTCTTACACTGGCCGTTGTCCTTGCGAGTCTGGGAAGTGGCCATTACTTTGATTCGATGGGTAGAGAAGGTGTGGAAAGCGGGAAGGACGAATCGTAGTGATAGAAATAGCGCCATATGGTGAGTTGGAGGAGTACAGCCCAGCACGATGCACTATTAGAGTGGTATATCAGAAGCATCTGTATTGACATAGCGAGAGACTAAGGGATGTGAGGTACTACATTGATTCGAATACAACAAGAGAGCGAAAGAAGCAAAGTTGGCGGGAGATGGTAAAGGTGATAGGAGAGAGGGAGACATGAGAAGGGTGTTGCGTGGACAGATTAAGATGAATGCACGACAGCGCAACTGTTGCGAGGGGATAGAGGAGCAGATAGGAGTATGGTGGGGAAAACTATTGTCTCACTGAAGGAAAGATTTCTAGTAATGTTTTAATTGGGATCGTTTTAGTGATGATTTCCTTGGAATAAAGATTTTATTTGATACGAGGAGAAGCGTATAACATGGACATTGATCGATTGAAGAACACAAAAATTTGAAACAGCTTCGAATTTCAAAAGTAAAATATACGAAATAAAGTTTTCGATGAAGTCTAGTTTGTTTGGATAAGTCTCGTATTCCAGGGCGCTCGCAAAAGTGTGCGTGCTCTGAAGGCGAACAACTCTGCCGCGAAACCTCCCAGAATTCCCTCGATTGGATGCCCGGGCAGGTAGGTCGATAGATTGGGCCATACGAAGTGTCTTGTCTCGTGAGGCTACTGTAGCTGTTCAGACAGAATGCTGACGAAGGGAGCGACTGCAGAGGACGATCGAGAGACTTCCCCAGAAAGTCTAGAAGAAGCAGTTCGGTTCCAGTCAGGAGCCCGGTAAGAGGAAACGTGTTCTACTACAGGATTCAGTGTGCCATTTTCGAATTCGTTTGAACCGTTGGGTGTTCAGCACCGTCTCCGCAGTGATCATCAGCTAGCGCTACCCCCAACTCTGCACGCAACAAGCGAGGAGAGATTGTAAGTACGTCTTAGCCATGTCCCTATTGTAATGTTCTCATATTATCATTCGTTGTTATCACTTTGGTATGCCCTCGTTCGTTTATCACTGTGTCCTCTGGCTTGGTGTGACTACTAGTACAACGTGCGGGCGCACTCGATGGATTCGTAGCGAGGGTGGGAGAATGGTCGGAGCCGCCGTCGAGGGAGGAAAGCGGAGGAGGGACAAGGGGAAAAGGCACTTGAGAGCCAATTGCTTGCCTTGCCGAGAGAGATGGGGGGAAGAATGTGCCCTCAAGGACCGCCGAAGGAGCTCAGAAGCTACTCGAGTTGTCCCCCCTGTGCTTCTCTGCCTTCTCTGTCACCCCTTCTCTCTCGTCTTCCCCCTCTAGTAGTGGTCAACGCGAGAGTGAGTAGTAGTAGGTAGTCCCCCTTTTCCCCTCTCTTCCCTCCCTTCCACCCC
The DNA here is from genome assembly GCA_036245785.1 of Pristionchus fissidentatus. Classification (NCBI taxonomy): domain Eukaryota; kingdom Metazoa; phylum Nematoda; class Chromadorea; order Rhabditida; family Neodiplogasteridae; genus Pristionchus; species Pristionchus fissidentatus. The sequence goes on from BTSY01000130.1 coordinate 27,698, forward strand.
GTCTCTCATCGATCGATGCTGAGTAGAGTGGACAGCTCGTCTCTCTCTCTCTCTCTCTCTCTCTCTCTCTCTCTCGATGGAAGGGGCGAGGTGACCATCTGTCTCCCTCCCTTCCTCTTCCCC